>JASCZW010021353.1:0-21169 GCA_034211315.2 Aedes japonicus
AGCTACAAAGCAACATTGTGCATGGTGGCTTTTACTTGCCACACAATCATACTAATGTGAAAGTGGTTCCTGGCATTAAATACTCTTAATTAATAACTGAGGAAGTGCATCAAAAACACTAAGCTGATGGCATCGAGGCGAGAAGTCCCAGTAGGGACGTTAAAAAACCAAGAAAGTGATAATGAACTATCAATTCAAATCGAGCCTGTGAGATATTGTTTCATGATACCAGATTGCTCAGCAATTATTTCATAAAGCTATATGAATCAAAGATCTTCAGAAAGTTCTCTGGATATTATCTTAAGACTTCACAGTGATCTGGACTTATTTTGAACATTGTTTGTGTTTCTTCATTCAAGTCACGTATCTCTGATATATTTTATGCTACCAGGTGGAACAGAAATTACTTCAAAGACCTTCGGCATATCTACGATTTTGAGACCTCTCTAAAGCTACGAAGATTTCTCTGAAGTTCCGTGAATTGTTTTGAAGTTTCGTAAATTGCTTTGATGGACTCGTATGCTTCTCTGATATTTCGTGAATGCTACTGAAAAGTCGAGGATATTTTGGAAATTCCATGAATTTCTCTGAAGACCTGTGAACTTTTCTATAGTAGTGTGAACTTCTCTCAATTAACGTGAACTTCATTAAGGATCCATGAACTTATCTAAGGCTCCCAGGTTTTCTTTACAATTTCGTGTACTTCTTTAAACATCCGTGAAGTACCAACACAAATATCGTAAGTTTTCTAAACTTTCGTGAGTATTTCTTTATAATCTTTTCTGAAGTTTCAATGGTTTCTCTCAAATTTCGTGAGCTTTTCTAAAGTTCCGTGATCGTTAGTAAAGTTCATTGAAGTTCTCTAAAGTCCCGTGAAAGTTTCGAAAGCTTTGTGAACTTTTTTAAAATTCCATAAACTTTTCCAAAAATCCATGAACCTTTTGAAAGTTCCGTGAATTCCTTTAAATTTCTGCAGCTTCTCTGATGTTTCGAGAACTTCTCTGAAATTTCGAGAACGTTTCTGAAGTTCTGAGGATTCATCTGAAATTCCGTGAACTTCTCTAAATTACCGCGACTTTTAATAAGATTCCGGTAAACTTTTATGAAGTTCCATGAATCTCTCTGAAGTTACGTGAACCTTATCTGAAGTTCTGAGGGCGTCTTTACAATATCGTGTACTTCTCTGAATATCCGAGAACCGAACTGAAGTTCCGTGAATTTCTTTGTAAATGTTCTCGTAAGATCCAAGCACTTCCAAAGATCCGTGTACTTTTTCAAATTTTTCTGAATTTCTCTAAAGTATATCTCTTAATCCAATCACTTCTCTTATGTTCCAATCTGGAGTTCTGAATTTCTTTCAAGTTCCAAAAACTTCTCAAAAGTTCCTATTGGGATTGGATCCTTATAGACCGGAATTCTTAGCAAGGAGGGCTACTTAGACATCCTTAAGCAAAACGTTGTTCTAATGAATTTCGTTTAATTGGTAAATGTTTTTCCTTCAAAAGGTTTGTCGATCCAAAACATTCCACCAAACTGTGTCAAGGGTTCGTTCAAGACTTGAACCGATCGGAAAATAAACCAACATGGTTTCGTTCAAACCAAAACCAAAAAGATGCGTCCCTAGAACCACAAACACTTGCGGGAGTGCCTACAAACAGCTTGGAATGAAATCAAAAACGATTCATTTTGAAAACTCACTGAACGAATACCAAAAATGTGTAAGTTGTTTTAAAGCAAACGGTGATTATTTTGAGGAATCGAAAATTCAATTGCTAATTACTACAAACTTCAAATTTTCCTACGGCACATTTCGATACATAAAATGTCTTAGCATTGAAGTTGTTCTTTTCTTTGGATGTTTGAAAGAAATAACTTAAAAAATGAACGCATATATTTTCCCACTCTCCTCCACCACCATCTTGTCCTTGATGTCCTTGAATAACTTTATTCTTTCTGAACAACCTTGCCGAAGACTCGAAATTTCTATCTTATCAGAAACACAAGATAGAACTTGTTGAAAACGCTCAATTTTGCATGCTCACTAGCGCCACGTACCGGTGGAATTATAAACTAAACTCCCTGCCTTAAATGCCTTTGATCTTCTGAACATTTTTGCTGAAGACTCGAACTGTTCACCTTATTTGAATCGCAAGGAAGAACTTGTTAAAAATCCTCAATTTTCCATACTCATTAACGCCACGTAGTGGTAGAATTCCGAACCAAACTTTCCATCTTCTGGGTGTCCTGAACCGTCTTGACAACTTTGCCGAAAACAAGAACTTTCCTTCTGTTCGGAATCACGTGGTAGAACAAATTAAAAATACTTAAATTAACATGCTTACTAGCGCCACACAGTGGTAAAATTCCAAACCAAACTGTCCACTTTCGTGATGCCACTGAACCTGAACAACTTTGCCAAAAACAAGAACCTTCTATCGTATCAGAATCACGAGGTAGCACAAGTTGAAAATACTCGATTGTCCATTCTCACAAGCGCCACGTTGCGGTAGAATTCCAAACAAAACTTTCCACCTTTCGAATGCCTTTGGTCTTCTGAACAACTTTGCCGAAGACTAGAACTTTCTGTTTTGTCAGAATCACGAGATAGAACAAATTTAAAATGCTCAAATTTCCATTCTTACAAGCGCTACGTTGCGATAGAATTCCAAACTAAACAGTCAACTTTTTGAATGGCCTTGACCTACTGAACAACTTTGCCGAAGACTCAAACTTAATATCTTATCAAAATCACGTTCGATCACGAGATAGAACAAGTTAAAAAGCCCAATTTTACAAGCTCACAAGCGCCACGTTTTGGTCCATGTTCTGAATGCCTTTAACCTTCTGAACAACGTTGTCTGAGACCGCAGCTTTGCAAAATCAGAATTCTAAGATATAGCATCATAAATGTACCTGTATTTAGGTGATGCTACACTTTTTAATGGAAGATGCAATATTCAGCTGAGTGTTAAAATCCTTTTCCAAGCGAGTCCGTACGTATGACTGGCAGTGTACATGGTGGGTCTAGATCTGCATCACTGAAAAAAAGCTCTTCAAAAGCAGAAGTACTGTGACAACAATCCGGGGATACTGAAGAAGTCTGAATGCCAACCGAGAGGATCCCGAAAAGGTTTTTCAGTCTTGAGAAGTGATAAGTGCTCTCAATAACGCGATGCAAAATTTTTATCCATTTTGTCTTTATATACCTATATTTTGACCCACTATCAAAATTAAAATTAATTAATAAATAAAGAACGCCATATTACCCTAACGAAAATAACATTGACAAAAATTGTTTAACACAAGGTAAGCAATCAAATGACCACGCCAAAATATACTAAATATTCAATACATAACATACAATAGGGACCCTCAGGGCACTCAAGTTAAACGATGTGGATAAGGAGCATGGAAACGCTTCATCCCTATTCCTCATTTTGTGGAACGAAGGCGAGCTCTTTGACCCTATCTATTCGGTTTCTTCTGTCAATCGAGGGCTTGATTCTCACGCTGTGGGTGTGAACTTGCTTTTGGAAGGAGATTCTCTTCATGCATTCACGGGTTTACCGTAAGTGCCTCTGCATGCGGGCCCACTTAAACTTAAACGTGTTTGGTCGTTCATATAGGAGCGTGATGATCACAAATAACAGTAGAATCTACATCAAATTGTTTTTGAGATTGTTCCAGTGCAATGGAAAGTTTTTTCTTTTGTAAATCATTTATTCGTACAGGCCCAATCGAATGAACTTTACAGAGCAAATTTTTCATATTTATATACATCAGTTATCTTAAAACTAAGTTAGGGGGATAGAACTGATTCATCGCGGTCATCTCGAGATTAATAGAAATAACAATTAAACTGATGGGAAGATGGGCGGGAATAAATGGAAAGTTGACCATGACTAATCATACCAAGACCGATGTGACCTCTGATGTACACAGAAGTTATCTCCATTGCGGAATGTTACCTCGCTACAATAGGTGATGGTAAAGCGTGCATTAAATAAAAGCAACTGAATGTTCTGATTTTTCATGCGATTACCCCGCCACCTGATGGTCGGTCCACTGGTCAGTAGTCAATATAAATATACTATTTGCCTATATACTGTGAAAATTTGACAGCTCCATCAGTTTGTTTACGGCTGCTATGGTGAGAACAACTTCTATCTATGATTTGTTCGTACCACCTCCTGCAACTGGACCTAAAAAAGTCGGTCATTCGTGTTGGCTACAATGCCGGAAACACCTACAAGTTTCTGATTCCAACCGTCCGACCGTTCTAAGCGACCGAAGGATTCAACAGAAGCTCAAATGGAAGACGGGAGGAAGGATGGCCACTTCTTTCCGTGCGTTGGGCCGGGAGGTCAGTATGACCGGTCAAACGGACAAGAAGTATTTGACCAAAATCGATGTCCTCATGCGGAAGCGTCAGTTCAAGTCAACCGTGTCGGAGAACCAAGCGGAAACCCAGAAACAACGGCTGATCAAAGGGGTCTTCCCGGTGGAGCGGAACGCGCGGAAGCATGCCAACCCTCCCAACGTGCCCCAGGTCCACCCAATCGAGAAGTTCTGGGCCAATTTGATGAGGAGTGTTTATTCAAACAATGTCGGCATTACAAGCTCTTAATTAATAACTGAGTTAGTGCATCAAAAACACTAATGGATCAATGGATCAAATGTGTAGAAGGGTGCTGACGGGTTTCTAAGGGGATGTTTGGGATGTTACTCATCAACACTTTAAAACAGGGAACGTCCCGAAGGAAATTCGATCGAATCGACGGTGTTTGATGTAGGAGTGAATTGTAGAACGATAGAGAGTCAATCTTTTGTATGTGGCGGTTAATTAGCAGATCCTTACATTTCAACGCTGGTAGTTGCAGATTGAGGCCTTAAATAGTACTGCGCGTCAGTTGCTGCATCGGAACAGTTTGCACAGAATCCCCGAAAAAGATAGCTGCGTATGCTGGCCGTCAGTTTTACTAGCTGTGCATTAGTTGGTGCAAGTAAAGCAGCGATGTACAAGATTTTGAACAACAAGAAGATATTTACAAGTGTCACCTTCTGGTGTAGCGACAGACTGCGTAACGAGTGAAGACCAGAGAGACCAAAATGAATTGAGTTTGAGAACACCACACCAAGTATTTTGATAGTGTTCGCCATACGCAGCCACGGCAAGGTCATGGCAAGGTCATGGAGGTCATGGATCACTCGCAAAGGAAGCGTAACTGATTTGAGGCAGACCATTCGGATTGGCTGAACTGAATGTAGCCGAATCGAAAGCAAAATTAATGCTTTAAAACCCATTGAGAAAATATCAACGGCAGCAAAGTTAGAAGTGCATTCACTCTATAACAAATACAAGTTCTGTACAACGCTACTTTGCATGCAAGGCTACGATTTCGGAATATAATAAAATAGATAAAATGAACACGTTGAATGTAAATGAAGAATATCTCAATTACAGGATCTCTTCGCTACACGGTTGGATACGCTATTTCGAATGTAGGATCCATATTGCGTATCGTCTATCCTTTAAATGCTGGAGGAAGTCTGGGTTCGAAACACAGTTTAAGGAAGCTAAGAAGAGAAACCAAGCCAATTTCAAGAGCAAAATGTGTATAATTGTCGACAAACCGATGCCTGGAGGATTTGAAAGCAGCAACGATGGCAGTTCTGCGCGAATATTATTTGAAATCTTGAGATTATTTCAAAAAACACAGTAGTGGATAGGGAATTAATTAAAAGGCTCCAAAACGTTATTATTGCAATTTCATGTTCAGAGCAAATAGACTCAGAGAAATTTCAAACTTACTGTATCGACACCGCAAAGCATTACGTAAAGCAGTACCCTTGGTACCACATGCCGACTGCACTGCACAGAATCTTAATTCATGGTCATAGTATAATCCAAGCAGCAATATTGCCAATAAGAAGAATGACGGAGGCGGCTCAGGAAATAAGTTAAAAAGTTATTAAAAACACGAGGAAGCATTTCAAACGAAAACCGAAGTGGAAGTGATGATTAGTTTTGTATTTAAATTTGATTGCATTTTGATTTTATTGATTTTTAAATTTGCACAGTACTAAAAATTAATACTGTTGTGTTGTCTCTTATAAATAGCATGTATTTTTCTTACTCCAAAAAATTGCTACTGATGTAGAAATGTGTCATGAATCATGAAAAAATGCAAGAAAAAACAATAAATGAAGAAAAGTTTTAAATATTTGTATTCCGTGTTATAAAAAAAACAATACTTAATTCTTCGCACACTATGAAAACATATACAACATGGTTTTAAAGGAGTCCTTTGATACACATTACTTTTTCGTATGACCTTTTTGGTGCTCAACATAGTCATGAAACTGTTTTGAAACTACTGAAAAAAAAAACTTAAAAAAATGACAAAATTATACACATTGCTAAAAAGGCAGAAAACATTTTTTTGGGTCCATTTAAATATTACATAACACCAGAGATGGTATAAACAAATCTGACATCACCTAACACGTCATATTTTATGAAAAAAAAAATGGGATTATCAAACCGCTTTTAAAAAGCCAAATTTTTGCGTTACGTAATATTTGAGCGCATCCTAATAAAAAAACAACCTCATTTTTGGATTCAGCGACCCAAAATTAGTTAAGAAACACTTGTTTTTATTGATTTGAAGACATTTTTATGCATGGCCAGCTTTTATATGGAGTCCACTGTGCGTTGTATGAGAGGATGCAGATAGATTACAAATAGGTGCATTGACAGTGGATCGCCTTGAGTAACTGACCGTTCAATCGGGAAGGATGTGGAGAGTTGACCATTGATCAATAAACGCGACGAAGAAGCAGCCGATATATGAGAGAGTAGGTTCACCATTTCCGTGTTGAACCCCAGGGTCCGCATCGTATCATACAGAAATTGATGATTAACGCGATCAAACGCGTGATCGAGATAAAATGAAATGAGCTTACCCTGTCTTCCGTTTGCCTTAAGTTGAGCGATTCTGTCCTTGAAGCCTAGCGTAGGATCGAATAGCTTGATAACCGGCATTTTGTTAAGACAATACCAAAATAGTACCTCTAAGGTATTCCCAGGTATCCAAAATAACAAGTTTTGTTATTCGAGAGATATTTTGCTTGCAATTCTTAGGTATTTTGCTTAGGTGTTTTACCTCTTAAACTGAGCTCTTCAATATCCAGATCAGTTATCAAGACCAAAATGAGGTATTCTCATGCTGTTGTCTCCTGCTCGGGTTGTACGTTCTCCTTACTGGAAGGTAGATACCTCGAGCAGGAGACAACAACATATATGTATACCTAATTTTGATCTTGATAACTGGCATCGGTATCAAAATGCTCAGATTAAGAGGTAAAATACCTAACCAAAATACCTAAGAATTGCAAGCAAAATGTCTCTCGAATAACAAAACTTGTTATTTTGGATACCTGGGAATACCTTAGAGGACCTATTTTGGTATTGTCTTACCTCATTTTGGTATTCGTATAACATTGTGGGAACAATTTTATGGTATTATCTTCAGATATTTTACCTTTTAATCTGAGCTCATAAATGCCAAGGCCAGTTATCAAGTTATTCGCTCCTGCTCGGGTAGCCATCATATGCTTGTCCAAGCAGCCCGTAGAGTCGTTGTAGCACTTGATAAAGATTGTCAAACGCAATTTTAGACATCCATCGGAAGAAAGATTTTAACTTTGGTTTTGCAACTGCTAGCCACCATTCCATCCACTATAGGAAATCATCGTATTTGAAGTTGGGGACGGAGGCTCCAGAACCCGGTACCAAGCACTCTGTTGGGAAGAGGAAGGCATACCCTTACAGTGACGAGCTTGTGTTTGGAGAAACAACACACATGCGAAGCTGTTGATCTCAGCCGATCTCGGAGACCAGCGCTACCGTAGAACCGGTCGAGCCTGGACGAGGAGTTGTGCGTGATGTATGTGTATTCCGTTTCACGAGGTCGGAGGTGCTGCCACACATCATGTAGATGAAGTTGTTGAACGGTTGCTTGAAGAGCGGGGCTCGAGTTAATTCCCGTGGCATCGCATCGTCGTAGAACACAATTAAAGTCGCGTCCTAATACGATATGGTCGGTACGATGGCGAAGGTAGTAAGCGACGGTGTTGTTGTAGAGACGTTCTCGTTCGGGTCGAAGAGCGGATCCTCATGGAGCATACACGTTACAAAGAGTAGTATTCTGTACTCACACGGTAAACAATCTTCCGTCTAGATCCTTCTCTAGATGAGAAAATTTGATATGCTCTTTAAGGGCGATTGCCGTTCCCCTTCTAGAATGGTCTACGTTGCAGATAACGCTGTAGCCGGTAAGGAGAGTTGCTCGTTTTCTACCTCTTGTAAGAAGACGATATCAAGCTCCATTGTGCGAATGAAGATACGAAGAGCGTTTATCTTGGTTTGGTTGGTGATCGTGATGGTTCCGATGTTGCAGCTGACGTAATCCATTATAAGTCGTAAATTTGAAGGTGTTCGTGGTCATTGCTGGTAAAGGTCTCTCCGGAGTGTCGCATTTTTTTACCCGGTGGTTGTAGTCGTGATCGTCGAATTTCGCTCGATCTTTGTGTCGTTTGTGAACTGTCTGCTTCGCTACCATCGGTTCTAGGATGTGTTGCGATGGTGCCGGTCAGGAGAGCCGTCGAAGAATTCTGGACAATAAATGGTGCTGTGGTAGATTTTTGCAGCATGGTGTCAGATGCAACAAAATGCGGCGTGGTATTTTTCGGTTGTGTTTGTGTTTTATTTGGCAATTGATGCCAGAGCCGGTGCGGCCGGTTGTACGAATACAGATGCAGTCGGTCGTGTTTTCTCATCCGATGGTTTTCGTGGATTTGTCGTTCTCAGAAGAGGTTTGATAGGTGTAGGTCTGTTAGTTTTACCTTTTGTTACGTTAGCGGACGATTGGTAGGCTGTGAGCTTTTTCACCAACAGTGTTTCGTTTTGCACACATGGAATGCCGATATGTGCAAACTCATGACAGTGCATGCAAGTCTACCGCTGACCCTTGTATCCTACCGCAGTTTCTTCGCCATGAATCGTCACATTAGACGGAATGTTTTTTGTAACGATCATGCGAGAAATACGAATACCGGTTTTAATACCACCGAAGTCACTGTATCGGTCATTGCACAGGAGGTCACGAACATTGATGACTTCCCCGTATTCGGCGAGGAAAACTGCAATCTGGTCATTAGTAACATCTTCGGGAAGATCGAAATGTTTTACCCCTACAGCTCCATCCTCCATCATGATTTGCATTTTGTAGGACTTTCCATCAAACACGAAATCGTGCTTTCCACCGTGCTGCTCCACGATCTTCTCGGCGAGTGCGAGGTTGGTGACCTTAACAAAGGTACATCCTAGACGTCTGCTTGTTTGGAGCTGAAGAACATTTACACGAGTTAGACCAAGTCCTTTGGCCATGAACTTATGAATCTCGTCATGGGAGAGATGCTTCGGGAACTGCGAGTAGTCGACACGAAACGTATTTTTGCGGCGTGTCATTACGGAGTATGACGTCGAGACAAGCACGAACGCGATACTTGTAACGGCGGAGAAAAAAAACAGACAAAAGCGTACTATATAGCCCGTGATCGATTTCTGAAAACATCGACTGCTCGGTTCAGAAGTTGAGCGCTAACTGACTCATCACAACACTCTTCATATAGCAGCAAAAACTTTCTTCTGGGTTAACTCGACCATGGTCATCAGTAGGCTGAAATCTACACTATCTACTTGGATAACATTCTTGGTCGATCGGGTCTCGAAAATTCACCTGGTATCATATCGTTGGCCAGAAAAATCTTGAGTCGCTAAGATCTTTTGAACTATGAACAATATAACTTTTATCTTACAGAAGAAACGATCAAGTTTCATCCAACCTACGCGTTGCCAGATTTGCCAGAGAGTTACTCATACCGAGCAAGAACAGAATGGCGAAGACTCAAGAGAAATATTACCCGAGCAGGAAAAAATAACATTTGAATACCTAATTTTGATCTTGGCAACTGACCTTGGTATTTAAGAGCTCTGATTTATAGGTAAAATACCTAAGCATTGCAAGCAGAATGTCTCTCGAATAACAAAATTAGTTGTTTCGGATACCTGGGAATACCGGAGATGTACAACTTTGGTATTGCGTCACGTCAATTTGGTATTTGCATAACATTGAGGGAACAATTGTATGGTATTATCCTCAGGTATTTCACCTCTTTATCTGAGATCTTAAATACCAAGGCCAGTTATCAAGTTATTAGTTCCAGCACGGGCAGTTATCAAGATATTCGGTCCTAGTCGGGTATAGTAGACAAGACTTTGTCGAGGTGGACCCCAACACTTCAGGCACAATTTGGTTTTTGTTTCCGATTGATTATTATATTCTGGCTACACAACTATAGGCAGTAAGACTAAAACTAATTTAGAAAACAAAATTATACTAACAAAACTTCTGATTCATAGATATCATACTGCGTTGGAATGAGCTTCATAATTGGTGTCTTCTGCTGTTTTCACCTATCTCGATCGTTAATGTATCGCCTAAACGTGACGCTTTTCATGAGTATAGTGAACGTCATCTGGTACATCTACTATTTATTCTTCATTTTGGCGTTCATCGGTGTTGGGAGTAAGATAGCTAGTGAGGTAAGATTTGACAACTGTGGATGGTGATTAAAGCGTTTTACCCGCAATATTGGGGGTTTATTTTACAGAGTAAACGTATCGGAGTTCTTGTTCACAAGGCCATCAACTGTTGCAGCACGTCAAGTGTGGTAAGCGATGAGGTAATTTGCAATTTTGAAGGCCTGACTTCCTTTCTAAGTAACAGGAATACTTTTTGTTCTTCTTTCATTCGCAGTTGTTGGTGTTCTCCCAGCAATTGTTACACCACAGTCCGGTGGTTACCTGCGGTATGTTCATTTACGATTGGACACTTTTTTACACGGTAGGTTAAGACAATTTCGTCTTCATCGCAGTATATCCTAATGCAAAATCCCATCCTCAACAGATAATCGGCGCCACGGCAACCTATCTCATCATTCTGATACAATTTGATATTTCATTTCCAAGCCCGGAGCTTACTGGCAACGGATCCACGGTTGACCCATAATGAATGTATCTGTGCATGAATTCAAACATTTTCTGTTACACTGTTAAAATTCTTCCCCTTATCATCGAGATAGTAAAACAACTCAACTTAACTTCCATCATTGATTGAAGATGAAATTCCAGCTGTCTTGAGTTTCCGTCGAAAGTCAATCTACCATCAAATGCCTCGCTCGAGACCCACCACTGCCTAGCAGCAACTATGAATCTGCATCCGACCTTCTCCGACAGTTCCTCCGGGAGATGTAAATGGAACATTACAATTCAATCAATTATTCATTGCGACGATCTTCCGGTTGGCCCGGGACGATAGGGAAACGTAACACTGGTTGGCTTTATTGTTCCCAGCTGGAAAATTAGATAATGTTCAGTGACGTGTCAAACCACTGCTCAGAGTGAAGAGCTCAAATGCACCGTCTGCCTTGTCGGAGCCCCGGTGGCAACTTCGCTTCTCGAACTGTGCCCTATCGTCCAATCGATACACTCACACATACTCCGCCCCCGCTCTTGCCATGAAATTGGATTATTCATTAGATTGCTCCGTGCGAAGTGCAAAAGCTCCTTCGTATTACCAAATGTAAGAATCGTGTTGCACTGTTGCGATTTTCCTCGATGTCTTCTTAAATGCGTTCCCGCAGTCATCGTCAAGGATTCAATGTAAGTCGATTGTGTTAATGCCGACTTAAGTGCTTTCCAGATCGAGCGAGAATTGTGCATTTTTTCTCACTTGATGCTCCATTTTCAAATCATAGAAAATCAACTGGATTTAAGGTTCGGTTCAAGAACTCTGCAAATCATCATTATCACATTCATCAGAACAGAAATTGCATGGGTATGGTGTACTAATGCATTCCTCCACGATGTCAGCTTGCCAACTCCTTCCAGCAGACAGGATAGTGGTCGTGATGATGACAACAACGAGGAGCATCATTATTCTCATTAGAAGCACAAAGAGTCATCACCATCCCCGCACTTTCCACCTGAGCCTGGATGGCCTGGTGAACGTGCCTCTCAGGCAGCATCACGGCATGACTGAATTTCAGAGACGAGAAAGATCGGTTGGATGATTCTCGAGGGAGAAAATTAAAATCAACGCGTTTGCCGTCGTCATTCTCCTTGGCCTTAGGGAACCGGAGTCATAGTCATTCCACCAAAGGACGACAATTGTTCTAATGTGCCTTCGGAGGCATAGAGCACTTGGAAGGAGCTCACATTCGGCTGGGTAGGATGATTTCAATTTCTAGTTCGCTTGTTAAAGGGTACATTGTCGTTATCGTCGTCTCTCCGTTCTCGGTGACTTTGGGGGATGTTTTTGGGAACAACAATGGGTCCGCAGTAGTAAATGTCATTTGCGGTGGAAGGCTGTTTGCCGGAAAGGATTGTTTAACCCGACACGGCCATACGGTGTCATTACAAGTGGGCGATCTCACGAACGCGCTTGAACGACGTTGCGTCGTACGATATAAATACATATATACATACATATAGTGATAGTGGTGCTAGTTTCGACAACGGAACAGGACCTTTAACAACCGTTAATTAATTTTATTTGGGCGTAGAGAACACAACGATAATTGGTGAGTGATCTGCGAGATGGTCATCTGTGCCAAAAGGTTCTAGTTGAGGGAATCGGCAAGAGGGATGTGCCGCAAATTTTCGTTTCGATATGTGACGAAGAGAGTAAGGGGTGCTTTTTTCTGGGACGAAAGTGCATGTATGTTGTTTACTTCCGTTTCATTTTACTCAACTTTTGAGTACAATTGTATGCATACTAACTTATTTTTTCTAACGGAAATGTTACTCGATTTTCGTAAGAAGTGGATCTACTCAATTTTATGAAGTCCAATGAAATCCAGATCCAATTTTAAAAAAACAGAGATGGTATACAATTGTACTCAAAATTGAGCAAAATGAAAGAGTCAAACAGAATTACCGTAACTTTGGGTGAAGTTAATCAATATTATTCTATTATACGAGGGAGGATTATATTAATAAGTCCGATTATTTTTGCATAAGCGCTTCTTAACTGAAAAGGCAACTGTAAGTTTACTCCAGTTTCTCTCTCTCTCTCTCTCCCCTATTTCTGTTCCATCTTTAATTTTTTGCCTAAAAATGCTTTTTTTTTGTGTTAACTTGCCGAAATTTTGGCATAAATCATTGATTCACACTTTGTGCTTTAAGAGTAGAACAGAAATTTTTCAGTAAGGAGACTCATTACTGAGTCTCAAGGTGATTGCACAAGTTCAGGAGTTCCGGAACTCCTGAAAGAAAGATACGATTCGCTTTATCAATAATGGGCATCGTGTCATTAGAATGACAGAAGTGCGCTGTGTGGTTTGATTGTTGTCGCAGTTGGACTGGAACGAGAAAAACAAAACGAGCTCCGAAAACTGTTCGAAATTCCTTATGACTCCAACGATAGCCTTCTGGTCATCTACCACCATTAGGGGTCTCAATTCCAAGATACTTTTTATCATCTGTAATTCCTTGGATCGTATAGAAACGAATCAACTGTTCCATCAACATTGAGACTTCTCCATCGGAATACTTGAAGAAATTATTGAAGTATTTTTTTGGAAAACTATAGGTTAAGATTCCTTCTGACATCTCAGACAAAATTTAAAAAATAATTTTACAAAGCGCCTGAATGAAATAAATGAGATAATGGAATTCATGCAAAACTTTCTTCTTAGATCGCTCCAACGAATCAGGATTTTCACCAAAAATTACTTCTTAACTTATCTTATAAATTTTGGAATTATCTTATAGTTTTTGTATAGCTCTTGCAGGTGTCCTCGGCAGATTCCTTTAGAATCACATAACTTTTCAAGTTCAGGGATTCCTTAAAAAAAACCATCATAAGAATGTTTTGAAATACTGCCGATGAGACCAGAAGAAACTTCTGAAAGAATCCCTAGAAGAATACCTACAAACTCCTGAAGAATAGTTATAGAAAAGCCAGAAAGAATATCTCAAGGAATGTCTGACTTTTCATAGAAGATTATCTCAAAATAATTGTGAAGAAATCATTTTGGGGCTCATACACAAACTGACTTTCAAACTGTCAGCTGTCACTGTCATGGGCGTAGCCAGGATTTCAAATAGGGTGGGGCAAGATATTTGTTTTAGAGAGAGAGAGAGAGAGAGAGATAGAGTGAGAGAGAGAGAATTACACCGTCTTCAACCAGCGCACAGTGGGAATAAAATGAACCCAAATTCCCAAGTAAGAGATGCCGCTGGTTTTTGAACCAAACCAAATGCATTCCTGAAGGGAAATGGGCTAATAAATCGATTGGCGCAGGTTTCGTGTTGTGTAGAGCACGGGAAGTGGCTCGTTTTGCCCCAATTCACCCTAAATTGATGGTTTTTCTCCATTCTGCTCATATAGTTGCAATCTCCGCAATTTATTTTGAGTGAAAATGCATATGGTTTACGCATATCATATTAAGAAACTTTACAGAGATAATTTCATGTCGTGTCTGGCCCGTTTTACCCAAATTCTTCACATACACTAAGGTCTTTTTATACACGATTTTTTTTACACGGTTTGTTTTCGGCGATAACTTCAGAACGGAACAACTTTTCGACCTCATTCGAATCACATTTGCCGTTTTGGGCAAAAATTAATCATATGGCTGTTTTTCAAAAAAATCTCCATTTTGGGTGAAAATTTCCAGAAATTGTTTTTTGACCATTGTATCAAAAGAACAAACATATAAACAAAATCGAAGTAATTTAAAAAAAAAATGCATCTATACACTCTTACTTTTACCAAATCCCTAAATCTCAATTTTAAATGGATTCGCATATATTGTTCTTGAGAAGCTTCTATAGGATTGGTACAGTTGTAAAAATTGAAAGTTTACAAAAAAAGTTTGCTTCGAGCATCAGCTGTGAAAGGTTGTGTCGGTGCTTTTTTACGCACTATTTTGTTATATGGCGCGTTTCGTATTGTTTTGGTTATCTATAATTCAGCGATGTGAGTAATCGAGTGAGCACAGAAAAATAAACAACAAAAATGTTTCCTGGCGAGATGTGGGGGTTCGCCGGAATGGTGGTCCGGTGGTGGCGATCACAATTAATATTGATTTGCCATGCTCACCGTACCATCATATCCTAGAGCAAGTAAACCACGACCCCATTTTGTGATTAGCTCCAATAGCACTATTTGTATATATAGGTTCAAATCAAATATAGGTATGAATATTAAAAAAAAAATAGAGGTGGGTTATACCGAGGATAGTTAAGGATAGTTAGATCAAACGTAGGATCGCGTTGGTGCTTCCCTTCTTATGACATTTCCATCCCTTATTTGACCTGCACTAGGGCGAAGCAGGTTATTGCGTTAGTTTGAGATCACCAGTTTTTTCACATTGAGAATGTATGCTAGTGTCAAGCATCATCTTCTTTGTGGTTCTCTGTGTAATAACAGCCCATCTGTTAACAACGGAGTAGCAGCCTCTGGTGGTCAATCATGTTTGTTATCTTATTCATGCTTATAGCAACGGATAAAACAACTGCTGTCTTGTATCTGAAACTGGGAGATGAATCGTTTCGTCTCACCCTTAGAATATCATATGTTAGAAAAAATTTTGTCTTTACTATTTAAAAAAAATCTCATTGATTCCTATTTTTGCTACATCTTGTCACAAAATGGAGGCAACTTCGGGCTTTTTCATTGAGGCAAAGGAGCAATCTATCAAACATTAACACTAAATATTAAAAAAATCGAAGCAAACACAAAAATTATAAAAATTAATTCAATTAATTAATTTCCCCCACTGGCTACGCCTATGGTCACTGTAGTGGGGGCTGGATAGTCAAGAACAAAATGGATATAGTTTTTGCAAATATTATAGATTAACAATATAGCTCACTTCCCAATTTTGTCTCGGACAAACACGAGCGCCACGGTGGCAAAAAGGTACACCAGTACACTACAAAGTTTGCGTTACCCATGTGGCAGTCCTGGTTCATCAACCTTCTTCTTCTCTATGTGGTTGAATTTAAGTCGTCTAAAAACAAAACAAAACAAAACAAAACGCTCTAGTGGTAAACCAAAACAATTGGTGGGAAAATTGATTTCGAATTGAAAGCTTTTATTTCTGCCATTTGGAATTAACACGATGCTCATCGGTATGCTTATATGGTTGTTTGTTTCAACCATTTAACTGTAATATATAGGGCGATCTTATTCCGACGTCTTGGAGAATTTTCCTATCGTTGATGCTAGCTTTCAGAAGCAAATGAAGAAAGAATATTACCATTTCAATTTCCGCTTCATTCGTCAATTTTTTTCCTTTGCATTGACCGCTGTTTCGTATTCGTCGGAATTCAACCAGGAAGTGCTGATATTATTATCTACGATGTAGTGTACGGATACTCACTTTAATACCCTTAAGTTTAAAGTCTTTTATTTATTTTCGAAGAAATACTAAAATTTGTGTATAAACCGTCCCTACTGATTTTAACTTTCAGTTGCTTTACATCCGGCGCCTCACTGGTGAAAAATAGGCCATACGATTGAGCTGGAGCTTAACGTGACATCGAGATGTTGCTTGAAGCTAACGATCAACAGCCATTCGTATTCTCTTTAGTTAACTAATTGATGTCACCCGTAGCAAGATTTACTGGAAGGGAAAGGAAACTCGATATATAGATACGATACATACTTGAAGTTTGCGTTGGGCTTAGAGCATTATCAGCTCTAAACTGTTCCATATCACATTTTATGTTAAGGTTTTATATGTGCGCCAGCAAATCCAGCATAGAGCAATAGTTGGATACATTTAATCGCATCTGCGAATCAGCATGAAGGTATTCACTAGTATGAAAAAAGAAGAAATCTTCATTACACTTGTGATATCCGATATGGAAACACGTAACTAAACTTACCAAATGGTGTCTTGCAACTTTGCCACTAGATAACATAGCTCCTTCGGCTAATCTCCAAAAGTCGGGTTTACCCGGAAGGTCAGACCACCCTCCATAGTGAAATTTAAATTGAAGCACCAAACGTTATGGGACGTTTCTTCTTTTTCTTTGTTTTGAATTGTTGACATTTGCGCATTACACACCGGACTCAAAATAGGTGAAACGCGATTGTTATGAAAACTGATTTACCTTTTCAACTAGAGATGGCGTTACAGTTGTGTCCGTTATGATTCGTATAGGAATTGGAAAAGTGAGCTATATTGTTAATATATAATATTTGGTTTTTGGCTCAGGAAATACCAGCACATAGCTTAATGAATCGCCCGTAAACATTTATCTCACATCGAAGAACCTTTCATATATTCTGTCAAATAAACAAAGCGAATCAAAACAAAAACAAAGATTCTTGTACAGAAAAGCGGAAGAAAGCCGATTTTAAATCATTAGTTCCTATCGGTTGTTGGTGTCAGTGTCAATTGTTTGCGTCATAGGCCTAAAATAGCACAACGTAAGTAGAAGTGGTAAAAAAATGGATTCTAAACTGAAAACATGTTTTAAATAAACAAGGGATAGTGTCCCCGACTATATGCCCTGCAGTGAATTTTTACGTTTGGGTATACATTTGTGTCAGATCTTCCTTCAGGAAAATTTCCTTGAAAAGATCTTCGCCTTTTGACTTGAACACCTCTATTAAACTTCGATATTTGCAATCAAACGAATATTTTGCGCGTATGTGTCCACACCGAATGCAGTGCAGAATACAGTGTTCAACAGCTTCCATATCATCGCATGCACTCTGGTCTCTCTTCAAATGTCGAATATCATCGCATGTTTCGCAGTAACTATCCTTTACTAGTGTCATTTTCGCAAGCTAGTAGCGGGAGTAGTCCTGGCAAACTGTTTAGCAAACTGGTTTATGTGTTGTTGAAGTTTCTTCCGTGAAACCAAGGTTTATTCTCGATCGTATCCCCTATAACTGGTAAAATGTTTGTCTTTTTTCTTCGGTGTAGGATCTGTACCAGCAATTGGCAGCCTCCTTCGTCTGACTTTTTATCTTCCAGGAAGCATCTTTGTCCGTCGATTTATTGAAGCTTTCCATAGCGCTGTCAACCAAGCCGTGCTTTGCCAATTGTTCAGCAACTTCGTTTCCTTCCAAGTTGACGTGGCTGGGTACCGATTGTATAATGGCATTCCTTTGTATTTTTTTTTATTGAGAATCCTATATAATGCCGAACGGACTGTTTACCTCCTGTGCCCCTGGCATCATCAGGCAAGATTATTTGAGGTCGGTGAATACTACTTAATTACAAACTCCGTTCTTGTCAATAATTGTAAGTGCCTGGATGGCTATCATTTCTGCCGATGTTAAACTGGTTTCGTTTTGTAGTCGAAAGGTGTATTTTGTTTTCATTTTCTCGTCGTATATGCCAATCCCTCATACGTGGACGTCTTTGGATGCATCTATATACATCATTGGATGATTTCTATATTTCCCTTTGATTGTGTACAAAGCTAGCTGCTTTAGCTGTGCTGCACTACAACTTTGTTTGACTGTTGTCATTCCTTCAAGTTCGAACCCAATTTCTACGTTCAAAAGTGCGTTGAAAGTATATCGATGTTCCAGATAGACGATTTCCAGGAACGATATTCGCTCGGTTTCCTCGATGCCTTCTAATCGTTTCAGTTGTATGGCCATGACGTTGTTGTCCACAAAACATCTGTAAATTTCTCTCACTGTCAAGTTTTTTTTGCCGATATTGGATCGGTGCTGTGTTGATAGTGCTAGAAACGTATAAATCGGTGTAGTCCTCGAACAGCCCGTGACAATACTAAGCTTGTTGATGTTGGTTTTTGCTGCGCTGTGAAGGACTGTACCACCGTACTCAAATACGCTTCTTATCAATGCTTGGTAAATCGATAAAATTGACTATGTGTATCCTCAATGGTGTATTCCACTTATCACCTTAAGCATGAATCCTAGAGGGTTTGAGCTGTTTAGTGGAATACCTGTAACTAGAAATTAGAAGAAAAATTAGTATTTTCCATTTAATTGCTATCAATAGGCTGAAATAAACAAACACAAGGACCGTATTGAGTCCCTAAACCCTAATGGCCACTGCCTGGGTGTAAAGGTTAAGTGTTGAGAGTTGTATGTGTTGGTATCCTAAGTCGTTGCGAAGGTAGATGGCTGCCCCTCCGTAGCCCTCATCTCAGGAGTTTATTATATGATTGTATTTTGATATGCTATATTTGTTGGTATCTTCTAACTCTAAAGTCGTCCATGTTTCGGATAAAACAGTAGCTACGTAATTTACTTGTTCTGTCAAAATTTGAACAAGCTGTGTCAGTTAGTAGGTATTAAACAGCTGTTGATGACAAACTAACATTTGCATTTAAAAAAATGGACAAAAATTGCCGATTTTTCATGGGTTTACCTTAATCCGCACTGACAAAGCTACCCATGTAGCATCAATCATAGTAACCCACGAGTCAGCAGACAAAATTTGACAGCTCTATCAGTTGAACTCTAACTGTGATGGCAAAAACAGTGAAGCAACTCCGTTCAGAAGTGTGCGGTTCAAAGGCTTGCTCTGGACGGATTAAATTTGATATAAAACAAATTTGCTGTTAGTTCAATCCAAGATGCATTTTTTATTCATTTAATTGTGCATTATTCGTCATCTTAAAACCAATACCAGTTACTTAACTAAGCTACATGAAGAAACTACGAACTTTTGAGTTGACACCAGTCATAATGGTCTGTGCAGACTTCTCTGCAACCGATTTAGCTGCTTTTGTCCAAGATTTTCGAAATTTATCTATGTTTGTAGCTTGTTATTGAAGGAGTGTTCTATTAACGAGAGCCCAATACCGCTCCATAAGTTGCAATTTCGGGCAGTTAGGTGGATTCGCCTTTTTCGGTACATCATTCGCCTAGTGCCGTTCTAAAACACCTTTGGCGTAGTGACAAGATGCCAAATCATGCCAGAATAGCGAGGGAGTGTCATGGCTGCGTAGGAAGGGTAACAATCACTTCTTTAGGTATTCTTCACGGTATATTTCCTTGTTTTCCGTTCCGGTATTGATGAAGCTTTGGCTTGCTCGACCACAGCTGCATATTGCCTGCCAAACCAAATATTTTTTGGGAAACTTGGCATTTTTCTTCGTCTTGAAATGCCCTTCTACGCCATTTCGTTGCATGACAGTATAATAAAACATTCCGGGAAGCTGCTTACAGCCTTCCAGCACATAAGTTTCATCGTCCATTATCACGCAGGAAAACATTGTCAAATATTCGCGATACGACTTGCGAGCCCGGATTTTAGCCATCACATTCCTTGTATCATTACGAATCGGTGCAATTTCCGATTGAACGACTTCATACCTTGCCGGTGCTTGGAAGAATGCATGAAAGATGGGGACATTTTAATTTTTCTAGCCACAGTACGCACCGGAAGATCTGGTCTTTTCTGCAATATGTGCTTCACCTTTGTGTCCTTCTGGTGGTTCCTGGGATCCGTTTTTCATCTGCTTCCAGCATTCTTGACTGTTGTCAAACGTGTATCGAAAGATTTACGAACAATATGGACAGTGCTTGCAGGAAAACCAAGCTTTTTTGCAAGTTCTCTCACTGATAGATACGGATTTTCATTGCGACCGCACACAATTGATTTTACACAATGAACAGACATACGTTCCTCAGTTTGTAAAATATTTCACGCGATGATAAAGTATTTCTAGAGATATACGTATTCAGGGGTGTCCAGATTTTGTCACGAACAAGCCTTTTATCAAAGACGGTTCGTGCGAAATTCACAATTTCTTAGTGTGCAATCTTTAAAAATTAACATCTATCTACCATGGAATTTTTGAATACATAGTGCTCCTATCAGTGCTGTAAAATGTGATTTCGTGTTATTGGATAAATTTACCGATAACTTTGTTCAACAGCGGAATTCATGAATATTGTGTATCATAAAATTGAAGCTCTTGACAATTTCTACAACTTTGTTAAAAAGTGCATTGCTCTAACTGGTATATAGAAATTGTTATATTCACTGTTATATTCAAATGATATTCATTGATGATTCATCTTTGCATCTC
>JASCZW010021354.1:0-10780 GCA_034211315.2 Aedes japonicus
AGCTTCCAGGGCTGGCATTTTATTCTGCTATGGCCAAAAATGCTACTGCTGAGCATTTCAGAATGAAGAAGGCATCGAAATTTCCCAAAAATACCTTGTGTGGCAAGTAATTTGCACATGTGGCAAAAAAATAAATCTTTCGTCACTACAGGCACAACCAACAAGGAGATCTATCAGAAAGAGATTGCTACCCTTCATCAAAAGTCACAAAGAAAAACCTTTGTTCTGGCCCGATTTGGCATCATGCTACTATGCGGAAGCTGTGATGGAGTGGTACCAAGCAAATTAAGTGAACATTGTACCAAAAATCTCAAACCCGCCAAATTGCCCAGAGCTACGACCAATAGAGAGATATTGGGCTCTTATGAAGCGGAAGCTTTCTGGTAAAAAGCAAGAAATCGAAGCCACCAAACACCTCCAGCAAATTTGGACAAAGACGGCTTTTACGATTTCTGAAAGAGTCTGTACAAACCATAATAGACGGAGTTAAGCGCAAAGTTCGAAAGTTTTATGCAAATACCAAATAACTATGTTTTGTCTTCACGAATTGTTAAAACACATCCCATGAATCTGAAATAAACAACTACGACGGAAATATATTGCGAAATTTATGTTTTATTCATGACACCTCAATCCGGATTACTGCGGATACAGACCTTAATTGGTGGCCGGTATGTTGCGTCCACCACGACAGTATTTGACTCTGTAATTGAATACTGGCAAAAAATACTGGCGTGGACATCACCCATTTTTTTCAAATTTCATTAAACTTATGTATGCTTACAACAAATTATGAAGAGGATGAAGTATCTTGAAGTATGCTATGCCCCTTAACATAAAATTGCACACCCATAACTTGCATCCCGGTATTATTTTTCAATCGCTCAGCTCTGATTGCCACATGTCTGCGACAGCACAAAACGTCCACTACCAAGTGTCATAACCCCAGAGCACTCATTCACGCCTCACCTAGCAGCTGTCAGTTCGAACTACGATCATGCGTGAACTGCACCGGTCTGTAACTGAAAAGACCTACTTATTAACGCTGTTTTACACCAATCATGACAAACTAACGCAACCGGCACTCGCTCCTACCATCTCTATCTCCTTCCGAATGTTCAAAATGCGTAATTGTATTATTAGATTGAGATGTGCCCACCGAAGGAGAAACAAATTGCTCACTCAGCTATGCACAACTGCTGACCGCCTGGTCCGGCGATGTCCTCCAGTGCTTGTTACATGTGTGTGTGTCAGCTAAAATCCAAGACCGGTCGCTGATGTTGCTGAAACGAACGGAAGAAGTTTTCCACATGGGATGAGGAGTCGAACTTTGCACACTCTTTATGCCCTCAATTTAATTTCGACTTCCTCCATCAGAACCAAAGCAGGCAGGATAGGTGTCTTGTGTGTCTGTGTGTGTGTGTGTGCGGTTAGGAATAGAGAACATCTCGGAAATGTGACAGCTTTTGGCTCCAGCCGGCGAACGGCAACACTCCATGCACACATCCTACGTACGAATGGCTCACGGATGGCTGCCGCAAAAAAAAAAGTTCCAGGGTAAAAAGTTTTCCTACTGCTTTTCCTTTTCCCACACATGCACAGCTCGCACGCCAAGTGGTGCGGTTTCCAGCAAGGAAATCCAAAGTGATATTTAATAATGTTGAAGAAAATGAACATTACCTCAAAGCGGCTGCTGCTGCTGTTGCCAAAGTGCCATCGGGGTTCAGTTCATTGCAGGACGAGTTACTTGCTCCATCCACCGCCAACTACCGTCACCATCACTTCGCATCGCCGTCAGACGTCGTCGTGGTCGGTTTTCTCCGGATCAGACACCCCCGGAGCTGTCCAGTCCAATCCCCGGAACAGGTTAGAAGAACACTGCTGCCATTGCCGAGGTGGAGGTCACTGTGGCCACAGGCTATTTTCATTTATGAAACCAAAAATTCTCCATTTCTCTTTGGTCGGCCAACTTCCGGAAATTTAGAATTCGAACCTTGTACTGGCGTTTCATTCTTAATTCTATTTGTTTTCGTTATAACCCCAATTTGACAGGTTCATAGAGTTGACTGCGGTTGTAAGGGGGGTGCTTTCGGCAGCGATGGTTTGCTTCATGTTGCTAGACATTACTAGATTTTTAATATCCAAGCGTTGCGGATTGTGACAGAAAATCGAGAATTTGATTACGTGGCAGTTTGGCATAAGAAATGCAATGTTACAGTGGAAGCAGTCAAGGGTTGAAGCAATTGACTGACTGACTGACTAATGATCTTTTATTTCAGCTTTTTGTTTGGGTTTACATAGACTTTCAGTGTACAAGTGATGCAGGTTTACCTTTTCATCTTTGATCGTTTGAATAATTAATTAATATTCTAAGTTGCCAGCCTTGAAGGCTTGTTTTTAGAATATATCACCTTGGTGGAGTTGGTTTGGTTTGAAATTGAAAAAAAAAAAACTACTAAAAAACTACTACACTCGACATTCGACAACCGCAACAGGCCCCCCGCTCCCCCAAGCGACCTAACCACTTTGAAACAATACTCCGAACACTGTGAAACAAAATTTAGCAGTCGAATCATGATTCACAACGCTCAAAATGCCGCCTCAGAACGATCAACCCACCTAAAAGAGCGAACAGGCCTGCTGCAGTTATCGAACGTCGAGTGTGTGTACAAACTATTTCTATCTTAACCTACTATTTACACTTATCCTTCTATTTACATTTAACCTACTATATAAAGGCTGCTGACGAGAGCATGCTAAGAAGTGCATTGCTTAGAAGTACATTTCTGCACAAATTTGTTTGAGATTGTGATTTGTTGTGATTTTCTCATCTATTTTTAAAATGTTTGCCTCCTGGTGGAGGTCTGTGATCCTGGTGTCATAAGGGCAATCCAGGATCATCTTCAGAGCACGGTTTTGTGCGACTTGGACCTTGTTCCTGTGGGTCTGCGTGCATTGTTCCCCCTGGAGCTGGTGCGATCGAGCCGAATGATGTTGTGGTTGTCACCAGAGGTTGTCACTTGCCTTGAGATGGGTCTCTGTTAGGAAGCCCACGTCGATGTTGTGTCTGCCAAGGAAGTCGGCAAGTTCAATTGTTTTTGCTCGTATAGAGCAAGCGTTCCATGTGAACATGGTTAGCGGTTAGGTAGCCATGTTTGGTGATGAACGAGGCTACTGCGCGAATCTGCTCGGCTCGGGTCTAGCAGGTTCGTCTGATGATGGTGGCATCCACCAGAACGGTGGCGAGTTCCTCGTCAGTGAGCAAATCATCTTCTTCGGCGTCACCGGCCGCAACCTGGGAATACGACGAACCAGGAGCGGGGGTTGAGCGTTGATTGGGCTGGTTGGCAGCAGCAGGGGAGGGTTGCTAGGCTGACCGGCTTGCTTGGGAACCCATGGTAGGGGCACCTGAGGTTCTTTTGTTGTTGGCGGGAGGCGGCTGCCTACGTCTTGCTTGAAGTGCATGGTCACTCGAATTGACCGGAAAAGGCAGTCCGGTGCCTCTTCTCGTTGGTGCCTTGGTGCCATGCTGGTGAAGTTGAATCCACGGAAGCAATAAGGCACGTATCACCAGTGGTGGCCGTTTCTTTCTCACACCTGGCTCGTGGCTTTGAGGTCCTCTGCGGCCGAAATTCCGGCTTCGATTGTGTCGTGCGAACGTTGGTGGCCACGTCGTTGACACTCTTCCTTGCGGCTGCCTTGGATGAGGTTTGGTCCTGCTTGGCAGGGCTATGATGGCCCTTTCCTCGTTTTCTCGACATCGTCCGAAGACGTCTTCTTTACTTCCAACTGTTTTTTTCCGAACAAAAGTGCACGACGATACAGAAGCGAAAAACACGTTCGACCGTGTTGCTTGTACGGTACTGAGTGTAGCTCTGGTGTCGATGATGATTGGTTGAAGCAAATGAATTTTAAAGGAACTTCTAAACAGGAAATATGCATTCAATTGTTAGGCTGTGTCCCAATTCGCGAATCAATTTTAATTTTCACTTTAACTTGACAGATTGACAATAATCGATTAAGTCTGACTAGGGGGCCAAACATTAAGGATTTCGCTGTAGCTCACATGGATTTCAGTATCAATGTGATGAATATATGGTTACTATGAATGTATCAATCTGTTCTTTTTTACGTCACGTCATTATAGGATACGAAGTGAGTGTGAAAGAATAAGTTGAATTGTTCTGCCATGCCTGTCGTGCTGTGGCATTGATCGATTTGTTTTGGTTGGAAATAGGAAGTTCGAGGAATATTTTTCATTAGGCCCTAACTGACAACAATTACTTCAACAATTACAATTACTTCTTTCGTAAACTATCGATGTAAGCTTCCAATTCTATCAAATAGGACTCTTGTTCTTCGAAATGGCTTTGGCAGATTAATGAGGCAAGTTGCCAAGATCGACAAATTCAAGGAAGAAGCACTTGATTACGTTTGTCAGTTAGGTTCTAATGAAAAATCTTTGTCGATTTTAGATGTCAGATGTGCAAAATTGTCAAAATCATGTGAACTATGGTGCATCTATATGTGGTTGACAGCGATGCAGAGCCCCTGATTCTGACAGAAGGGAGCTCAATTTTGACACACATCTTATCGAAAGTATGTTAATCAATCACAAAGGGATTTCAATCGATTAATCGATTTTTTTCCATCTGTCAAGCTTAAGTAAAATTTAAATTAATTCGTGAATTAGAACACAGCCTAAGAGTAGAAATGTGTATGATGTTTTTTAGCCGGATAATTGACTATTAGAAACAGAGTAAGCTGTGAGTCCAGATGTTCTTGAGCTGATGGTGAAAAGTAATAGCGGAACTGGACATAGACGTAGCCAGGATTTTCAAGGGGGAGAGGGGTCGCAAGCTTAGTTTTATTTGAGAGAGAGAGAGAGAAACAACCGTCTTTAACCAGCCGAGTTTGTTTACAGTTTTTTTTTTCTGAAAAGGTACTTTTCCTTCGCGACCCTCTCACTCATATATTGGCAAAGCAACACGAAAGAAGCACTGTCTTTTACTCATCGTCTTGCATCGTTTAAATAGAATTAATTTTTTTTAATGGTTTTTCAAATAATAAGTGATTAGTTTTAAACAAACAAACATTTTGAGTTATGGTGATTCACAGTTATGGTTTGTGTCCTCTTAACTAACCTTTAACATAATTCAGCGCCAACATTAGATTAGGGCGAACACGCTTTTGTAAACAATAGCTTTCGTAGTCATTTTCTCTTGAACAAAAGGTCACAAGCATAAATTAAGCACTCTTTAAGGAAGACGAGCTTTATCTCTATTCGCTGATATATATAATTTGAAGGAACGTATTCAACTTCCGATAAATTAGCAGACAAAGTGTTTGTTTACAAAAGCAGATTCGCCCTAATCAAATGTTGGCGCTGAATTATTAACATCAACATAATTGCCTGTGTTGAACAATGCAAAGAAATATTGGATTCCGAAAACCATATTTACAGCTTTGGAGTTAAAAAATGCTGAAGCCAATGCCACACCTTCAGGAAATTGCCAACCTATCGTTGGAGCCTCTGTTGTCGGAAGATTCGCCGATTTTTGATGGTTACTTACTTTTGCTGGTCTAATGTCCTATTAGGACCACACCTGCGTCACAATATATCTCCTTAACACTCGGCTGAAGGCTGCTTGTCTCTAGTTCCTCGAATGCCCTACACTTCCAATGTCTTGCTCGACTTGGTTTAACCACCTTCCTCGCTGCGCCCCTCTGCGTCTTGTACCGGTCCGGTTCGACGCAAACACCATTTCTGCGGGGTAATTGTACAACATTCTTACAACATGTCTCGCCCATTGTACCCTTCCAGCTTTAGCGGCTTTCTGGATACTGTTTTCGCCATAGAGCTGCGCCAGCTCGTGGTTCATCCTTCTCCTCCACACGCCGTTTTCACATACACCACTAAAGATGGTCCTAAGCACGCGTCATTCGAATACTCCAAGTGCTTGCAGGTTTTCTTCGAGCATTGTCCACGAGAACTACCGATCTTATCAGCGTTTTGTACGTGGTACACTTTGTACGGGGGTGAAGTTTACCAGACCTCAAGGTCTTGTGGAGTCCATAGTCGGCATCTCCGAATTTTTCTGCTTCAGTTGCTATCCAACGTAACCAATGCTCCTAGGTACACAAACTCTTTCACCACCTCGAACTCATCTCCGTTGATTGTTAAAGTGCTGCCTATGCGATTTCTATCACTCTCGGTTCCTCCAGCCAACAGATACTTAGTCTTCGACGCATTCACCTTCGATCCAACCTTTTCCGCTTCATGTTTCAGCTTGATGTACTGATCATCTACCACCTGGAACGTTCTGCCAACAATGTCCACGTCGTCAGCGAAGCATCGTATCCCGCATGTTAAAGTCCGCACGTTCCTTAACACCTTCTAGCGCAATGTTCAACCAGAGGCAGGAATAGGAGGCCTTGTTGAATTCTTTTGCGGGTTTCAAGCGAGTCCGATAACGCACCCGATATCTTCACGTAACACTATACACTATTCAACGTAGTCTTGATCATTCTGGGCAGTTTCCTGGGAAAAACGTTGTTGTCCATAAACTTCCATAGCTCTTCACGATCAATAGTATCGTATGCGAAGTCGGTGAATAGGTGGTGTATAGGGACTTGATATTATCGACACTTTTGGAGGATCTGCCGCAACGTAAAGATTTGGTCAGTTGTCGATCGACCGTTCACAAAACCGGCTTGATAACTACCCACGATTGCTAGCGGTGATAGACGATGGAAAATTCGCTGATTTCTTATGGTAACTGACGTAGAAAAGATGTTCCGTCAGATTACGGTAGATTGAGTCGATTTGGTGCTTCAATGCATGTTATGACGCAAGGATTTCAAGAATATGGCAGAAACTTATGAACTCTACACCGTTACATACGGTACGAAGCCTGGACCATATTTAGCAACTCGAACGCTTAAACAACTGGCGATAGATGAAAAATCGCGGTATCCAATGCACTATGGTCCAGATCACGAATTTACGAGGAAACATGCTCCCAGTGCCTAAACTTGAAACTTTACAGCAAAGTGATATTCTACAACATGGTTTGTATCACTAAGGCCCATTTTTTTATGTTAATTAAAATTAGCGTGGTTCCCATTTTCATGGATATACAGAAACTTACCTTTTTAATTTGCAGAAATAGACGAAGTTCTTAAACTCGTCGGAATACAAGTGTACGAGAATCGAAATAAAAAAGTTAGGGCAAAAAAAAAACATTTTTTTATGGTACACCCTAAGTTGATGAGGGAATATTGCTTTAAATTGGTCATTTTTCTAAGCTACAAAATAATTCATATATGAAAATTCCATGAAATTTTTTGCGCTACAACTTCGTCCAAGAGTGTAAACGTCTATTTCTGCAAATAAAAAAGTTAGTTTTTGTATATGCATGAAAATGGGGATCAATATTTCGTATTCGCTTACCGACTTGGAAACTAAAAACAAAAGCCGTGGCAGTGAATTAAAAATTCTAGAACAGTGGGGCTGGCACAAAAGTCGTCGCTCGTCGTCGTTTTGGATCAATATTTCGTGTAAGTACAAATTATACAATACATATTGTTTTATAGTAAGATCTGAGAATCGGTTATTTCGGTTATTTGCCAAGTTTTTTTTATCATTAGTTTTAAATAGTGTTTGAGGTGAAGATATGTAATTAGATCAATCTTGGGAAGGAATGCTTATAATTGTCTGCAGTCGACTGTATTTGTAAAAAATGTCAATAACTGGATATATGCAATCCACGCGCGCTATAAACGTATATCGCTTAAGCTTAAGCTTAGCTTTATTCAGTAGTTTGAAGCAATTTAAATTAAACTGATATATTATACCAGGTCATTAATTTTAACAGATCCAGCCACCAATGCATTTAGTTGTTCAATAGTGCCTCTCGAAATTGTTTATAACATGTGTAGGAGAATATGGGGTGTGGGGAGTTTGCTCATTAATCCTGCCGGTCCGCTTTCTTTGCTTTGAAGTACCTGGTGGCAAGCATGGGAAAACTCATTCACTCGCATGAGCACCACCAATATAAAAAAACAACCCTTGGTTGCTAGCAGAATAGTGTGATGTTTCCTATCAAACGATTCAAACGATTACTTAGAAAATTCTAATGAACTTTCATTAACAAACTTTAAGTGCTGGGTTCATAACTTTTGTTTTTTTTTTAATTTGGTGATGTTTCGGAAAAGTCAGGAACTTCCAATCGATTTTGTTTTCGGGAAAATTTTCAACACTGATTATTTATTATTTTACTTTTGTTATACATATATCCATTAACCTAACCTGTGAAAAAAAACATAAATTCTCATTCTAATTTTCAAACCAAAGTCAAATTGATGTGCAGGTGCTTAACATCGATACCTTCAGTAATTCTCAAGTTATTCACAAAATATGAATTCATCAGGTTTTTTTTCCATATTGCATACAAGCGTTTGGGGGATAACTACAGAAATGATAGAAAGTTGGAGGATCAGACTTTTCTCATCCTAATTTTCAAACCAGTGTGCAGATTTGATGTGCAGGAGCTTAACGATCAATTTGATATCAAAACATCATTGATACCTTCAGCAATTCTCAAGCTATTCACAAAATATGAATTCATCAGGTGTATTTTGTTCATATTGCATACAAGCGTTTGGGGGATAACTACAGAAATGATAAAAAGTTGGAGGATCAGACTTGTCTCATCCTAATTTTCAAACCAGTGTGCAGATTTGATGAACGGGAGCTAAAAATTGATGAAATTTGAATTTTCACAATTTTGTGAAAATTTTTAGTAAATATGATCCGTTTTTCAAAATATGTACACAAATCTCTCCATTAGAGCTTTGCCTATCAATGTTTAGGCTTAGTTTACTTGTTCCTTCGTTAGAAATCTAAGTCTCGGTGATTCACTAAGGCTAGGTATGCTAAATTTGATTAATTGGGCTGTCAAAATTAATTTGGAAAATGTAGAACGACTATTCCTCTTCATTTCTTATTTTCATGTCGGGTTTTTGTTGATTACGTGCATTCGTGTTTACAAATTTCATCAAATTCACGATTTGAGACGATTTCCACCCCCATTGCAGATTTGCCTCAGAACTTGTATCGGGAGAAGTTGTATGCAAGTTGGAGGATAAGACTTTTCTCAGTTCAATTACCAAACCAATGTACAGGTTTGATATGTGGAAGCTTAATGAACATTTTGACATCAAAACATCATTGATGCACCAAGGTTTTCTCGAGATGTTCACAAAATAAGGTTTCTTCTGATTTTTTTGCGAAAGCACCAAATGAGGTGAAGAAAAAGTTGGAGGATAAGACTTTTGCAAAAAATTACTATTAAAATGGGGAAATGCTACCGAACATTGCATATTTTGGGAGTGAGTCGATTATATTCACTTCGTCGTTCACAAAACACACGGAGTTTTTATGATTTAACGGATCATAAATTGAATTAGGAATAAATTTTGATATTTTGTTTCGCGAAAACGACGCAGCAAAAACAAAACACGTCAGTTTCAGAGCACGGCTTGCTGCGATCATCATCAATTGTTTTTTAATTGAGCTATTGATTTTTATTCGCGATTTAATGATAAAATAAAATAAAATTATTTCAATCTTACTGGCTGGGTAGTAAAAGACTTCAAATTGATTTAGTATTATGTCAAACGCTTTCCCAGAGAGTCAAAGCCCTGCCCTTCGGTTCAGAAAGGGGTATGGGCGCGTTCTGTCGAGTTGGTCGCGGCAGATTTCATGTGTGAATCGGCTGCCCCATCAACGTTCAAAAGTGCCTGAACCAAATGGACAGCTTGTAATGATCACTTGAAGATGCGATGGGGATCATTGCCCTGTTATGATCTTCTCATATGTATCCGTCGAACCATTCTGAACGGCCGTTGTGAGAATATCACCATGAAAATCTCACATGCGCATAGCGTGTTACCAATCACTAATCCCTTTTCCTTTCTATTCTCTTCCCTATTCTATGAACACGAGCAATATCATATCGTCATCCTAAAGTCAACTCTTCGAATGCAGTAACATCGAGACAACACAGAGCAATAAAGAACGGTATAAACCCTAACCAATTTTACTTACAGACAAATTTTCTAGCACAAGGTAAGTAATCAACATTACACCATTACAAAATATACTGAATATCATCATATCATCATTATAATATAACGGGAAAATGGAGGGACCATCAGGGCACCCAAGTGAAACGATTTGGATAGGGAGCATGGGACTGCCTCCTCCCTATTGTTAACATTTCGTGGAACGAGGGCGGGCTCTTCGATCCCATTGGGTTTATTCTGTCAATCGAGGGCTCGACTCTAATGCTGTATGTGTGAACTTGCTTTTGGAAGGAGATTCTCTTCCCTTTATTCGCGGGTTTCGCGTAAGTGTCTCTGCTTACGGGCCCGCCCAAACGTTTTTGGCCCTTCATACAGGAGCTTGAAGATCACAAACAACAGTAGAATCCTGATCAAATCGTTTTTCAGATTATTCCACTGCTATGGAAAGTTACCTTGCTACAATAGATGGTAGTATTTCATCATCATCATCATCATCATGCATGAAAATGGGGATCACCCTAATTTTAATTAACATAAAAAAATGGGCCTTAGTGATACAAACCATGTTGTACTTAGAATATCACTTTGCTGTAAAGTTTCAAGTATAGGCGCTGGGAGCATGTTTCCTCGTAAATTCGTGATCTGGGCCATAGTGCAATGGCAGCAAGGGCAGCCATGCAAGACGTCTATC
>JASCZW010021355.1:0-10803 GCA_034211315.2 Aedes japonicus
CCCTCCCCATCTTTCAGAGATGGGAGGGGTCTCAAGTCTCCTTCGAAACATTTCTTGTCTTCAAAAATCTCCACCTGCCAAATTTGTTTCCATTTGCTTGATTACTTCTCGAGTTATGCATAAACTTAGACAGACAGACAGATAGACAGACCAATGAGAAAAAAATCATGAACCATTATTGATTTCGTAAGAGTTCGTTATTAATTAAAAAAAACTTATAAGAATACAAAATATTTCAAAAAAAAAAAACACAAATTGGTTAAGCTTTTAAAATTAGTTTATCTGTTAACAATTGTATTAAAACTATATATCTATTTGCCACGAAATGCTCTTGATTATAAATTAATAAGAAACAAATAACTTGTTAAATAACCATAAAAAAATTTAAAAAAATCAATGTATGAATAAAAATAATTGAATAAATCAGCAAATCAAGAAATTAAATAATAATCAATTTAATAGAAAAATAAATTGAATAAATCTATCAATATCTAAAAACTGAATTAAATATCACAAAAAAAAATTTATTGTATTAATTTATTGAGATAACTATTTCTGTCACTGTTTATTATCAAGTTAAAAAAATACATCTCAAATGAAATATAATAAACAAATAAATCAAGGAATTAATGTTTGAGCCAAAAATTAATCTATATATAATATAAACAATTGAATATAAGAAAAAAATATCTAGGAAATTTTAAGGAAATTTATTGACAAATACATAAACAATTCCTTTAATAAATATATTGCTGAATAAATGTGTGTAAAGAGGAATTGCAACAAAAATCGTCGATTTAATACAAAGAAATAAATGAGGAAAAATAAGCAGTTGAAATAATTATATTTCTAGTTTGATGGTCGATGAATTTAATAAATTGAAAAAAAAAAATGTAACAAATTATTAGTTGATAAAGAATAGAGTAAAGCAATTTCAACATAAGTTAAAACTTGCAGCCAAAAATTAATTTGTTGTGAATTAATACATATATGAATAAGCAATGAATTAATAAATTTTAATTATTAGTAGATAAAATATAAAACAAATAACTTAAGAAGTGAAAAAAATGCTTTGAAAGGTTATATTAATAATGAAATAATTTGAAAGTAGGTAAATATATTATAATATATTGAAATTGGAAATATCTCCCCATCATCAGGGGATCGCAGGAGTGGACAGCAATTTCTGCACGAACCAAAGATGCGAAGAGAAAGTATCGATAGGTTCGATAGCGTTCGGCAGGTTGTGAAATCGAATAGAAGTAGTTTGGAATTCAGCGTAGGGCTTTTGCTAAGCAGTATTTCGAAGCAAACACATAAACTTTTGCCAAATATCCCTATGCGGGGTTGGTCATGGCAGGAATGAATCTGCCACCTCGACTGGCGGATGTGGACATGATTCATTCCCACGACATTTCACTTCGTCGTTAGACATTTAGTTCATATATAGATCATCTTACTCGACACGTAGGCTGTATCAAATAAAATACACGTAACTTGTTGAGAACTTTTAACACAGTTGGATTCCCATTAAATTGAATAGATTCTAAATGAATGACACATGAACTTATCCCATATGACACAATCAATGCGTCCCAGCTCTTCCATAATCGCTGGAAACCCACAACCCTCATACAGGCGAAACCAATATTCTACTGCCAATCTCACCGCGGTTTCTATAATCTCCCACTAAACCAAGAGTACCGCTAGCTATCGTCGCGGCCACCTCTGAAGAAGAGCCTTGCCCCTACGTATAAGTAGGAACGCACGTAATCAAGCGCCAATTTTCCCTTTCGGTCCAACTCCGTTAGAAGTGACGAGAGCGTTCTACATTCACTCACTGACCACCGCCAGGAGCATCAGATGTCCACCGTGTTTCATCCAACCAGAACAGGCACACGTAACGAGCAAAGAGCTTGCCCTCCTCACACCACCACAGACTGGCAACCCTTCGATTAGCTGTGCTTTGCGATGAGCGCGAGTCGACGGTGCAAAACAGAACTTTCTCCACACAACATTCCCGCTAATGAACGCCTTGTACAACAACAGAGCGTTTTACACCCCAACTCCCTATCCATCATGCGAAGCGCACTAAATATGCGAAGAAGAGCCCCGGCCCAGTAACGGTAACCGCGAATCGAACTAATTAATTCCACTTATCACGCATTCACTGCCTTTCTTCGTCCCCATCGGCTACCTGCTCACATGGGCATAGTCATCATTCTCTTTATGGTCATCGTCTTCGCTTTCGCTCCATCGTCGTTGGCAGTCCTAAGGAGGTCATTGTCCTTAACTACTAGACGTACGCAGCACTGAAAGCTAAATACCCAACCGCGGCGGGGACGGAATTCATCAACTCATCATCAGCGACCCACCCGATCCCCCCCTCCCCCGCCATCCCATTTGTCTAATCAGAATGGCGCAGAAAAAGAACAGATTAAGCCTCATTTTTCTCCTCTTGACGCAAATATGCGAACGCAAGGAATCACCTGAGTTAATTATACTTTTCCTCCACCCCGAAAAATTATGTAATACACCTTCGTGGAATCGCACATGGTGTGCTCGTCAAGGAACAATGATTCTCCCACCTTTTCAGCTGCAGCACCTTCCCATACGAGGTACGGGACGGGTCGTGATTTGTGGACTCTGCCGAACCGTGACGGAGTCGGACTTAGATTTGAGAGTGCGCAACATCGGCGGCGCAAAGGTTGCTACACATGTTGTTGCTACACGGCAATTACTGCGGTACGGACACGGTTGACACGAGTCCCGGTGCTGTCCGTCCGCAGCGCGCTCGCTTCTTGATGGTTCTCAGCTGTAGGAAACAGCCAAGAATGCAACTAAGTGTTTGGCAAGTTTTGATGGTCGAACAGTTTGCTGGGATGGCACGGATGTGGTGAGCACCACACTGTCCCAAGGAGAAGAGACACGAACGGGAGAAACCCGCAAAGGGACTGCTGTCCAGTCAGTCCAGTTTCTCGGCAGGCAGGAAGAAGGGCGAACGTGATGAATAACTGGACAATAAATCATTGCATAATCGGAACAGGGGAAGTGGACGGGGAGGAAGTGGACGATGATGACGACGATGACAACGTTAGTTGGAGGATTGCAATGACATTTTGAAGGAATGATTTAGTTATTGTTTTTGATTTCTACATAGTAGGACTAAAATCTTCAATTGTAAATTCATTTTTACTTCACGGGTAAATACTCAACAAATGAGAATTTTCATTAAATTCAATGAAATTAACACAATTGTTTCAAAAAGTCAAAGTGATTTACTTCAAATGAGACTGCGTAACTTCTTTTAGAAAATCTATTCGAATAGGGGCCGTTATCAGCTATTTGACGTAGATTTGTCATGATGTCAAAACAGGTAGTAAACAGTGGAACGGTCAAAACTTGGTCGACTCAAATATGACGTAGTTTTTTAATCGTGCATTTAAAAAAACTTGAACAACCCTCATTTTATAGGTGTAAAGGGTGTATTCGATAAAAATGGCACACACATATATACTCATCATAATTAAACTGATTATTGGATTTTCTTGAACTTTTCAGGGAATGAAGAACTACTAATGAGTTTTGATTTACAACATTTGTTTTATTCAATTTCGTCTCCCATCCCGAATGCCCGCACCTTTCTTTTCACTCCACCCATCAAATTTTGTACAACCGATTTTCCCAGAGTTTTTGTTGTTTTTACCCAAATTTTCTTCAATTCTAGCTCTGTTTTTATAGTTTTGGGATGTTTGCGAAGTTCCGTTGTCATAATTGCCCAGAATTTTTCAAAGTTCCGGTGAATTTGGTGGGTTCATATCCTTTGGCACAAAATTTACTCCGTTGGCTCGGTATCACTCCAATACGTTTCGAGCGTAGTGGCACGATGCTAGATCAGGCCAAAACAGAGTTGATCCTTTGTGCTTCTTAATGAATGGCAAGAGACGCTTCTTAAGGCACTCTTCCGTGTAAATCGCACCGTTTATTGTTCCGGAAGTGATGAAGGGAGCACTTATTTCACCACATCCGCAAATCGCCTGCCAGATTAGAAACTTCTTTGCAAATTTCGATAGTTTCTTCTTTCGAACATCCTCCGGAACATCGAACTTCGACTTGGCAACGAAATATTCTTGCCCAGGAAGTTGACGTAAGTCGGCCTTGACGTATGTTTCGTCATCCATCACGATGCAACCGGATTTGGTGAGCAGCTTCGTGTTAAGTTTCCGGGCGCGGGTTTTCGCAGTGATGTTTTGTTTTTCATTCTGGTTTGGGGCTTTTTGCACTTTGTAAACATGTAACCCAGCACGCTTCATGGTTTTCTGCACAAAACCGACTGACACCTTAGACTTTTTAGCGACATCTCGAATTGACATGTTTGGACGGTTCTTGAATTGTTGTACGACTTTCCTGGCCATTTTACTGTAAATTGGACCACTTTTACGACCACTCCCTTCCTTCCTTTGGACACTCAGACGCTCCTTGGAGGTTCTTATTACACGAGACACAGTTGTATTTGCAATTCCAAGCCTTTTAGCAATCCACCGGTGGGACGCCCCTGGATTTTGATTGTGAGTGCACAAAATTTTCTCACGGGCAATTGCTTGTTTCGACGACATGGCTGGAACTACTGAATGTATAACTATGAAACTTGACAGATGTAAATAATACACTATGGATAAGATCTACTCTAATTTCTAGGTTTTTTACTCATACGATTCAGAAGTTACAGAAGATTTACTGTGAGCCATTTTTATCGAATACACCCTTTATGCATATGGAATGTTGACACTATTTTCCTTATACCATTTCTAATTCAGTTGTCGAAATGGCGTCGAAACAAGAAGAGCGGCGTATCAAAATTTTGCACGTGCATAAGCAAAATCCGAATTATTCCCACGCCAACTTGGCAAATTACCAAATCAACCGTGACGAATATTATAAAAGTGTTCGGAGAACGTCTGATTACTGCCAGGAAGCCGGGATCAGGAAGAAATTGAACCCAGGAAGCCGCTGCGTCCGGGAGAATAGTGGCCAGCATTTTCAAACGCAATTCCAGCCTTTCCATCAGAAAAATCGGAATCAAACACAACTGTGCAAAGAGCAAAGAAACGAGCCGGACTGTCAAAATATAAGGTTACAGTGACACCAAATCGAGATGAAAAGCAAAACACAATAGCCAAAGAAACAGCGCGTAAGTGCTACATGGGTTTGTTGAGTATGCTGATTTCAAGCAGCTTCCAGGTCAAGAGTTTTATACGGCTACCGGAAAAGGAGAGGTTCAAGATAAGTCAAAGCAGAAGTTCCCAAAAAAATACTTGGTTTGGCAGGTGAATTGCACCAGAGGGCTAAAAATCGAAAGTTTCGTGACAACTGGCACTGTCAACCAAGATATTTCTGTAATGGAATGCTTGCAAATACGCTTATTGTCTTTCTTGAAGAAACATAGTTGTTCCGTGCTGTTTTGACCAACTACGGAAAAATGGTAAAGGAATGGTATACTGTCAATAGTTTTCAAATCAAACAAATCCAAACTCGCCGGAACTGCGCTCAATTGAGAAATATTCGGCTACCGTAAAGAGAAATCTCAAGGGAACTCAAAAAACTGTTAGAAGTGAAAAAAAGTTCATATCAAATTGGCGTTCAGTATCAAATAAGGTGGATATAACAGCGGTACAAAACTTCATGAAAGGTGTGAAACGTTAAGCCCGTCAATTCGCATTTGGAATATCGGAAGCCTAATCAAATAATTTTTTTGTGTTTTATAGACGACGAACTTCAAAAATCATGTTTGACCAATTTTTGACCGTTCCATCCTTTACTACCTACACTGAAAAAATATTACACTTAGCTATGACTGGAAAAACATGTAGATATTTTCCAATAATTAAATAAGTGACTTTTACATGAATATCACATAGAAGAAGAAATTCTACTTGACTAATCATTTATATTTCACTGGATACATAAGATTCACTTGATTTTTCAAAGCATTTTCCACTTTCTGAATCACGTAAAACTTAAGTGATTTTCTAGTGGATATTTTCCACTGGTTATGTGAATTTTATTTTGGGTGTAAAACAACGATCTCAAATTTCCGAAAAAAAAACTCAATTGACGACACTGAGATGAATTAATTGGATTGCGGTATTTGAAAAAAATAGAGATATTTTAATCCTTGCTGTTCAAACATGTGTTTGAACTTGTATCTAACATTAGGGGATGTTGTAGAACTTACTTAGTTTATACATACATACATATATTTGTTCAACATCACATTTAGGATAAGACATAATCAACAATAGTACGCCAATTGTATTGACTCGGTTTGCGGCTGCCGCTTTCCAACCTCGGTCACGCCAAATGCTCACCAGATCACACTCCACCTGGTCCGCCCATCATGCTCTCTCCGTTCCACGCCTTATTGTGCCCACCGGATCAGTAGCGAACACCAACGTTGCAGGGTTATTGTTCGGCATTCTTGCAACATGCCCTGCCCACCGTATCCTTCCGGATTTGGCCACCTTGGATGCTGGGTTCACCGTAAAGTGCAGCGAGCTCGTGGTTCATCCTTCGCCGCCACACACCGTTCTCCTGCACACCGCTGAAGATTGTCCTTAGCTCGCGTCGCTCGAAAACTCCGAGTGCTTGCAGGTCCTCCTCGAGCATGGTCCATTTCTCGTGTCCGTTAAGGACCAACGGTCTTATTAGCGTTTTGTACGAGGTGCATTTGGTGCGGGGGTGAATCTTTTAGACCGCAGTCTGGAGCCCGTGGTAGGCACGACTTCCACTGATGATGCGCCTTCGAATTTCACGACTCGTATTGTTGTCAGCCGTCAGTAAGGATCCGAGATAGACAAATTCCTACACCACCTCGAAGGTATCCCCGTCTATCGTGGCATTACTTCCTAGGCGGATCCGGTCGTGTTCGGTTCCACCTACCAGCATGTACTTTGTTTTCGACGCATTCACCACCAGTCCGACCTTTGCTGCTTCGCGTTTCAGGCGGGTACAGCTCAGCCACCTTTCCAAATGTTCTTGCGATATTGTCCATATCGTCCGCAAAGCTCAGAAATAGACCAGATTTCGTAAAAATCGTACTCCGGCTGTTGAGCCCTGCTCAACCTTCCAGAGCGATGTTGAATAGTAGGCATGAGAGTCCGTCATGTCGCAGTCCCCGATGAGATTCAAATTCACTGGATAGTTCACCCAAAACCCTCACGCAATTTTGCACACCGTCCATCGTTGCTTTGATAAATCTGCCAGGAAAGCCGTTTTCATTTATAATTTTCCATAGCTCTGTGCGGTCAACACTGTCGTAAGCAACCTTAAAGTCGATGAACAGTTTATGCGTTGGGACCTGGTATTCACGGCATTTCTGGAGGATTTGCCTTAGAGTGAAGATCTGGTCCGTTGTTGATCGGCCGTCAATGAAGCCGGCTTGATAACTTCCCCATAACTTAGTTTATCTTCAGGCTAAAGCCGAGCTGGCCTCTATTGTGTACAGAAGTTTTCTCCATTCGATTCGGTCAATGGCTGCATTTCGCCAACTTCGCAGTTTGCAAAGGACCCACCTCCTCCACGTTCCGCCTTGCATCTGCACTCCAATGTAAATCGTACGCTACACCTTCCGTTCAAAGACACCAAGGACGTGTTGGTCTTCCACGAGCAATGTCCATGTTTCGTGGCCGTAGCTGGTCTAATTAATGTCTTGAAGATGGTCAACACTGTAGTTCGACGAACTTTTTTCAACCGTAGCGTCCTTCAAATTCCAAAGTAGGAATGGTTGCCAGCGGTGATACGCATTTGTATCTCGCTACTCCTTGTTTCGTTTTTCCCGTAGTAGTTGTCTAGGTCTTTGCCGATAGTCCCGGTCCTTATTTACTTCTTTACTGTTTGTAGCTTTTAATTTTGAAAGCAGTTTAGAGTCCCACACTGGCACGAGGACGATGATCAGCTGCTCCTAACACGGAAAACAGACGCTCAGCTAGGCTGCACCCTTCTGAGAGAGTATCCTTCCTTCTCTGTCAGCAGATTGTCAAAGTCCCACCGGGATTGATTACTCGATCTTTCGTTTGGTTACTCATACCCTAGTCAGCATCACGGGGAGGTAGGGAAAGAAGTTAATCGACAAGAGGCTAGGGATCATATTATTATGGTTATAACGATCAACTCAGGAATTTGAGTTTCTTGGGTTCTTGGGTAATTTCGAATCATCCAATGACATTGACTGTGTTGATCGAAGTTTTCTGGAGTTCGTTAGTACAGTTTTAGTTACGAGGAACAGTTAGTATCGCTGTACATTGCAACTGTCACTTTTCCTCCGTGCAATGAACCGTTGGATCGCCATCTTGCAGCATTCCGCAGACATACTAGGCACCACTTCGAGGTATACTGCACGAATCGTTAAACAGGAGAAGAGGACCACCCAACCCAAGCAACATTGCTAGTTTTATCGAGATTTTAAAGCATTCTTCAAGTCCAAATCATGAAATACAGAACCTTCATAAAACCAAAAATGTTACTGCTTTTTGCAGGAGGAAGTGGAGTCTGTTCTGTGAAAAGTGCTTGAAAATCGAAAACATCAGGATCTGGTTTCCAAGTTATTCCTAGAACTCGTTCGTAAATGGTCGTATTGGAAACCCTAAAACTTTTGAAGCACTCCTCTTTCTGATCCCCGATCTGCAAGAATTCGACAACCAGTTACGTACAGTAAACCCGGCCTCGGAATACACCTGCTGTACCAGCTCCATTGCGTCCTCCACAGTGCTGACGGTATACAAGGAACCGTCCACATAATGGTGCTTAAATATCGGTTTTGCGACTAGCGGATACTGTTCAGAAAGTTCTTGAGCGTTCAGATTACGAACTAAGCTGCAGATAGCGAAAGAGACGCACCAAAGATAGTGACAACCATTACGGAAACAACAAACGGTTTGGAGGGATCGTTCCGCCAAAGGAATTATTGGGCCGATTTGTCCTCCGATCTAATGAGGGTCTGGTGACGCAGCTCTAGATCCGAAAATTGAGTGAACTGTTATCGCTGTCTTCATCGACATTTCGAGCAGTTCATGGTAGTCTTTCCCTCAAATAGCGTTATAACAAAGTTGCCTTTCTCCAATACCGGAAAGATCTTTGGGGACTATTCCAGTACTGCAAATCTAGGAACATACCTCCCAGCTTATGGTGTTGGCAAAGCAGTTTTGATCAGATCAACATCAGGGTGTAGTTGTCAGTTAATCTTTCCATGGAATCCGCATCGAAGCCTGTCTAAATTCACGACCACTGACACATCTCACAGCCGATTCGAATGATCTGGAGGTGAAAATTCCAGAGTTATTCGTTCACCCTCCGGTCATTTGGTTCCACGGAATCGGTTGGATCGCTACCGGGAAAGTCAAGAGCTTTTTTTTGCAGATCCTGGAAGCGGTGTACCACTGAATACTTGTCTGGGCTTCACCCACGCACCAAGTGAGTGCGTCAAATCATCATAGTGACCATCCTGAAGGACCTCTGAAAAAGAAATACGAAAGGGTCTCCAACGCATTCCGTGTAGACGACGTCGTTGCCGTCAAGAATGAAGAAGTCCTCGTGATCCATTATGATCACGGCATCGCGTTTCGTCCGTAAAATGTTTCTCAACAACACCTTCAGCCACTCCTTCTGGGTGATGGCCTGCCGCTCGAGGCGGCCAGCCTCAACAGACGCTTCCACATAGCAAAGTTCAACTAGCCCAGCAACTTCTCCATCGTTTGACCGGTTCCACCAACCTCTCGGCCCAAGACGTGGAGCGATGAGGACACCTTGCCCTCTCGGGTTTTCTCATCAGCTTCGGCCAAACTATTTACACGGTTACACAGCACAGTCGGTCGGACTTGTACTGTTGGAACCAGGCTTCCATTTCACGCTCTCGCCTTCCTACAGAAGGGAGAGGATGTTGTAAATGCCGGATCGTCTATATCCAGCAGTCACGATGTCCTATATTTTGAGTTAAAATCGCATATAATTTTTGTCTCGATCGTCTCATGTTCGAGTTATGCCGTAATAAATTTAAATCTTCGACTTTGGGGCTGCAAAATGGTGAGTAGACAACTGGAAAGGAGCGTTCGTCCACACAACATAGCTCTAGTCCTCACAAATTCTTACCTCATGCTTTCACGGGTCAAGAGATGACAAAGACCGCCAGCTAAGGGTTGCGTACTTAGCTGGTAGTGCAGCCTGGGTTGTCCTTCTGACTTCAGCTAGATTGAGGAGGTGCGTGCCGAGCGTCTGTTCACCAAGGAGGTGCGGCTCAAGGATTCGAGCAGTCAAGGAGCAGTCGAAGGATTTGTTGACTGGACAAGGGTTCGTGGAGTCGCCAGTCCCTTGTCATGCGAAGACACGTGGCCTTCTGGCCGTAGTCTTCCGAAGGTCCTCACTGAGATCGACTGACCCTGCTACAACAATTATCACGTAGGCTATTCTCTCAGAACAACTTGCTGAGAATAGTCCTGCAGCCATAGGTAAGCCTTGCACTGATGGTGGGCTCTTATCACATCACATCACATCAATAAATGTAAATCATCGACTTTTATACGATGTGTCATTTTTCCATCGGAATATATACAAAACATAATCGGATTACATCGTACGTCTTTTCGAATAAGATTTGTTATTACAGATTATATAGTTGACGATGTCAAATGAACGCGCTTAAAACTTAATTGAAATTTAGTAAAAATTTACTTGTATCTGTTCAGAACCATGCCCCGCATGTTGAACGCCACTTGTATCATAAGACCTTTAAGAGCAATCCTGAACAACAGG
>JASCZW010021356.1:0-10783 GCA_034211315.2 Aedes japonicus
ACTCAGCTCGACGAACTGAGCACATGTCTGTGTGTATGTTTGTGTGTGGTATGTGTATGTGTATGTGTGTGTGTGTGTGTGTGCGTTACAAATTATGTCACATCGGTTTCTCAGCCATCTGTGAACCGATTTCAGTTCTGTTGACGGCAAATGGAAGCTACAACATTCCCATAGAATTTTTTTTTATTCGGACATTTCGTTACGAAGATATGAACGAAACAGTACTTGACGGCCTATTATAATAGTAATCAAACAGTTTAGTCTCCGATTACATACTGAGCTATTTGTGTACTGATTTTAGTTTTATAGGTGCCAAATCAAAGCTATGAAATCTCCAAATACCTGGTCAAAATTTCATTATGATTGAATAATCCTTCATTGAGATATGACCAAAAAAATACCTGAGAGAACGAGGGCAACGGATTGTGAGATGAAAATATACTCGTTGCAGTTCAAAACCAAACAGTACCACTCACACCCATCGATGCCGCTTGCATTCTATTGTGTCAAATCTGGGGCATTGTATAGCACATATAGTGGACTAGCCACACTAAGCGACTCTATAGAATTCAGGATCGATTGGCTCGAGTGGTTTTGAATTGCAACGAGTATATTCGAAAATTACACAAAGTTTTCATTTACTATAACTACACAATTTTGACGATTAAGTATTAAATATTCATTAAGCATCTTGATTCCGTATTGATAATCAAAATTCATTCTGTGGACTAAATATACGAAATTTCTATTATTTGTGTAAATTATTCTTTTATATAATAGGTCGTTAAACACTTTTAATGTCAATATTTTAATCACTTCGATAAACAATATGTTCAGGATTGACAAATAGTTCATTTTATAAACTAAATGTTTGAATATTCCTGGATCTTCTTGGAATTTCTGATGAAAATATGTATCCAGTACCATATTGGCCACATTTGAGTTCGTAATTCTGGTGAAATGTAAGAAGGGTTCAGTCTCACCATCGGTGGATTAATGCGGGTTTTTATTAGAACGAGACACTGAAGAAGTCTGCACATTGTAGACGAAATACGAAATCAATGGAAGATACTAATTTTTCTTCTCAATTCTAGTAACAGGTATTCCGCTAAACAGCTCAAACTCTTTAGGATAGCCAAGATTGTCATACGGATGCAGAAGGTACTATTTGGGACTCAGGTAACCTCGATACGGCTGCCAGTGACTGATACGGACTCGGCTCTTAAAGTGGCTAGGCTCAAAGTAGGATGTTCGGTTTGCCCAACAACCGTCAAAGGCTTATTTAAGATGCCTAGGGAGTGAAGACATGTGCTGGGAGTGCAAAGGCCCCGAAAGGAGTAAGTTGTGTGAAAGGTATGGAGGCGTAGGTTAGAAGGCTTGAGACTGCAAAGAGCCCCCAAGTCCCTGACGTGTGCTGGGAAATCAGATAAGAAACACGCCATGAGGGCCCAAAGTGCCAGGCCTAAAAGGGTAATCTAATCAAATTGCAGGTAACACAAGTAAACCTTAACCACTGTGAGGCAGCTCAGCAACTGTGTTACAATTTTTCTAATTACTTCCGATCTTTATTGTAACTGAACGCAGGACAAATAACGCATGCAATATCCAAATTTAAGATGCATGATCGGGTGATATCACACCTATTGCTTAAGCTAGAGCTCTTTAGGCGATCCAGCTAGCTACTCTTAATGGTCTATGAGGTGTGGTGGCAGCCGATAAAGGAGTGAATGAAGTGAATTAAGTGAAAAACTTAACTCTAATGGGCATACAGAGCGAGTTTCCGAATTGTCCACGTGATTCGGTCGTTTCTGTCTTCTCAACAACACATGCAGCTAACATCATGCAGTGAGGCTTCTCCAATTCACTTAGACTGGCTTGGGCTAGACCAATTTAGTTTTTGTGCACTTTTTGCCGAAACTTAGCACTACTGGTAGGACGGCAACCACACATCAGAACTATTTCGGCCACTTTCAAATGGAACTATTGTTCTTTGCTTCGATTGTTCATGATGGTGCGAGAGTGGGTCAAATATACAGCATCTGGACGATTGTTTGGGCATTGATGATTTGGTGTTGCTGCATGGAGTTGGCTGCGATATTGATTAATGCACTCCAATAAAATATCTGCATTCATGTCGGCGTAATCTAGAAATTTGTGTGTAGCAACTGTTGTATCAGGCAGTTCACGAGTCGGTCACCGACCCATACCGTATCCCTGTCGGCAGCAATTGGGATACGCATTGGTCCAATATGTGGCATTATGGACGATGGACAGTTACCCGGTGCAGGAGGTTGTGTTTACCTCAAACGAAGGCCTCGCGGTATCTAATGTGAATGGACTGTTCTTCTGCAGTTAACCAGTTTTCTAGATGGTCGACCGCATGCCAGCAGAATTGACAAGTATAGCTTGAGCTCTGTAGTGGGGGAGTCGCCTTACCAACCCAAGGAGCCAGATCCAGTTAGAGGCTCTTTGTAGGCTCAATGTAGTCTTGGCCAACGTCGGTTTCAGGAGTACCTATCACCAGGGCCGTTGTTGTGTAACAGCAATAACGTCAGTTGCAGAATCCATCTCTGACAGGAGCAAATTTTATATTACTATCGGCTGTTGGCTATTGGCACACATACAACGTTAGAAAATCAGCTGTTAGGCAAAACCAAAACCATTAAAATAAAATTACTAGTTCTCGATCCACCAAACTGAGCAGTTCGGATTGTACCCTGCAAACAAAAACTACTTGGGTTTCAAAATAAAGTTTGTGAGCGTTTTTCTGGTGAATAGCAGAGTGGTGAAAAGCAGAAAAGTAGAAGAACTGAGATGACGACCATTCCGGCCACCTCCCGAACCGCTGTCCAAAAGCCGTACATCGTCGAAGTTCACTCCACTTCAATTAGCTTGCGTGTAGTGAATAAATTTCACTTTCACCGATTCACTTCCAATTTGCTCCCTGTAGAACGTGAGTAAGCATAAACTCAAACGACGTGCTGGACGACCATGAATCACTCGGGGGAGCAGTGGGGGGAAACAACGAAACAATCGTGCCAGTGTTGCTAGAAGTATTGCCATTTGACAATGCACGTATTGCTGTAACTTTGCTCGACGAAAAGCTCCCGAGCTGGCGTTTGAGCGGAAACGAAACATTAATGAAATCCAGCGCCCGCGCGGAGATCAACTCGTAGCACTTTTATGAAATGTGTGAGGCGCAATCATGCCTAGGAAGGTCAAACCTACAAATGGGAGATCGTGTACTGGTGGACAGAGTTGTTCGCTAACCTCCGTAGAACATGCCTCCGTGCAGAGCGGAGGATGCAGAGAACGCGGTTGGACGCCGAAATAACGTCGCGAGGTTGGTTGTCGTAAAGGCTGCGCTAAAAAGGGAGATAAGGGTCAGCAAATGAGCCTGATTCGAGGATTTGTGATTGTAAGCCAATATGTGATTGTAAGCCAATATGAACTCATTGTGATAGTGAAGTCGCTCAAGTTGAATAAGGTGCCAGGACTAGATGATATCCTGCACCTGAGGGTCAAGGCGGTTATTTTGCTAGCTCTCAAAATGTTCAGGATAGCAATTCAAAGATTTCTAGACGAGGGTGTCTTTCCAGATGCCTGGTAATGACAGAATCTCGTATAAACTCCCAGAGATAGGAGCTGGATCGTGTGATCTATCGACGTATAGACCGATATGCTTGTTGGTTACGAAGGGTAAGTTGCTCGAAAGGATAATTCTTAACATGCTGTCAAAGTACACGGAGCGTACAGGCGACCTATCAATCAACAAGTTTGGCTTCCGGAAAAGCAAGCCAACTGTGGATGCCATCCTGTCTGTTACAAAGACATCCGAAGTAGCACTTCACCGTGAGAGGCGGGGAGTCCGCTATTGTGCAGTGATCACCCTAGTCGTTAGGAGCGCATTAAAATACGCCGATTGAAAAGCAATTTTTTTTTTAGGTAAAATAATTTGATTTTATTTGTCAGTTTTTAAATATTCACAATTATCTAATTTATATCAAGGTGAAATTTTAGTGCATCTACATCAATTTGATCGTTACATTCACAAACAAAGCAGATGTATTTATAAAAAAGTTTCAACACCTCCACACGCCTTCTTCTGTCTAAAGGGTGATACGGTCAAAATTTGGTCAAGGGAAAACGCGTGTAAATCGGTGAAATCGTTTATTTAAAAAATCAAATTAAATTTCTTTTTCAAGTTCAATTAGTATAAAATTCAGGAAAAATATTCAGTTAGGCTTCCGCTTTTCCAAATCCGAATTGCCGCGCCTTACGCTTGACCCCTGCCATCAGATTTTGTACAGCCACCTTGTCCACCTTCTACGCCGCAGAAAGCCAGTTTGCCTTGAACTGCTGCTCGTCCTTAGCAGTTTTTTTGGTCTTCTTTAGGTTCCGCTTGACAATAGCCCAGTATTTCTCAATTGGGCGGAGCACTGGCGTGTTGGGAGGGTTCTTGTCCTTGGGAACCACCTGCACGTTGTTGGCGGCGTACCACTCCATGGCCTTTTTACCGTAATGGCAAGATGCCACATCCGGCCAAAACAGTACGGAACAACCGTGTTTCTTCAGGAAAGGCAGCAGACGTTTATTCAAACACTCTTTCACGTAAATTTCTTGGTTGACAGTCCCGGAAGCTATGAAAATGCTGCTTTTCAAGCCACAGGTACAGATGGGCTTGCCAAACCAGATATTTCTTTGCGAACTTTGACAGTTTCGGTGCTTGAAAATATCTGCTACCTTTCCCTTCCGTTTGCCGTATAAAACTCCTGTCCCGAAAGCTGCTTGTAGTCGGCTTTGACGTAGGTTTCGTCGTCCATTACCACGCAGTCAAACTTCGTCAGCATCGTCGTGTACAGCCTCCGGGATCGCGCTTTGGCCGTCGTATTTTGTTTATCATCGCGATTTGGAGTCACTACCTTCTTGTAAGTCGATAGTCCGGCTCGTTTTTTGGCTCGATGCACGGTTGTAGACGATACACCCAGCTTATTTGCGGCATCTCGAGAGATAGGTTAGGTTTCGCTTGAAACTACCGGCAACTCTCTTGTCGTCTCAGCGGCTTCCGGTTTTCGATTTCCCCGATCCAGACTTCCTGGCTGTCGACAAACGTTCCCCAAACACTTTAATTACATTTGTAACGGTTGATTTGGCAACTTTTAGCGATTTTGCCAACTTTGCGTGCGAGTAGCTCGGATTTTCGCGATGCGCGAGCAAAATTTTGATACGCTGCTCTTCTTGCTTGGACGGCATTTTGACAACTGAAGAGTGAATTCCAAAATCAAAATAGGAGCAACATTCTACACACACACACTTTCAAAATGAGGGGTGTTCAGGTTTTTTAAATGCAAAATTGAAAGAAATACGTCAAGTTGATATTGACCAAATTTTGACCGTATCGTCTCTTTATTCCTGCTAGTGCAGGTCTCACCAAGTCTTCAAAAGAGAGTCGTCTCCATCCATCCAGTGATGACTGTCATCTTCTGCAGTAGAACCATCCAGGCCGGGACGACACGAGCACAAGCACAAAATTTGTGGAGAAGAGATTCAGTCGCTTGGTCGTCACAATGAGTGCATAATTGGTCCGGAACTCTCCGCATCACAAACAGTATCTATTGCCATCTCGTTCCAAAGCCTCCCGGATCCAGGATACCTGTAAATAATTCTGGGAGCTCTTTTCAGAATCGTGTACTGGTTGAAAGATAGAGATGGGTAATCCGCTCCTGAGCTGTTCCACTGAATCAATTCATTTCAGTGATCAAATGACAAACACCTCTTTAAAAGAGAAACGCAGCTCACCAGCTCACCCTTTTTTCACCGTTCAAACTGTATGCTTTGCTTTCCTGTAAGCTGAACAATTTATCGACTCTTTCAAATCAAAATGCAGAAGAGAGAAAGAGAAGAGAACTGTGTAAAGTGTACTGATTCCCTTTTTTCCACAAATCGACTAACCGGTTGTCCCTTTTCGAAGCACAATCTCACGCAACGCAAAAAAGAGTAAGTTTAAAAATAGATGAATCTAGTTCTACTGTGTTGGTGCTAATATTTAGACTAAAGAATCTAAAATTTCTTTTATATTCGAATTCCATTTTTATTCTACCTCAATATGTAGACGGATCCTTTTGTAAATTTTTTTAACTGAATAATAAAAACATGTTAAATCTCATTGAGTGGTGAATCAAACATCTCGATTAAAGTTGGTTAATTGAATAAGAAAATCTTGATATCTTGTACTTCAAAACTAAACTAAACTTAGGACTAAAAATAAGTTGTGAAGTATTTTCCTTTGCTAAAGCCTATATTTTTTTCTATTTTTTGAGTCCAAAATAACCTAAATATAGTCACTTTCACACTTGTGGTGTTGACGTCACCAAATCAAAAGAGCTGGTCGAAGTAATTGATTTATTCCGATGAGCTGATCAGCTCATATCCGCTCTTTAAAATTAGCTGAATTACACATCTCTAGTGTACAAACACAGAAGTGGATCAGAAATGTGTCCAAATCACTACAGGCTCAGTGAGGCTCCATCCTGAGTTCAGTGCTTTGAAACTCGACGGATGACAAATAGTTGTGACTTAGTGTTGCCTAACAGCAGAAATAGCCAGGCAGTTTCGCAGGGGATATCATTCCAGAGGTCATGGGGGAATCCATAAAAGAGTGAGGTGAACGGCATGTTTCAATATATTGACCCGGTAGGAGGGACGGATGCGTCCAGGAAACTAGCCTAATATGGTCAGTAGCAGAATTTGAGAAACATGCCACAGTCAGTGCGGGAAACTGTGGTCAAAGCGGTGCCTTAGGTACTTAGAGGCATAGACCACAAGCCGGTACTTTATCAGCTCCCATCTCATCACGCCTGTGAGATGGCCTCAATGGAAATATCGGTAAAATGCCGCATGATGTACAATAGCTCGATGGTGCAAGGGAGCAAGCGGAAGCTGACGCAGGTCACCGCTGTGGGTACTGAGAGCAACCTAGGTAAGCTGGATAGTACGACAGAGCCAACGCGTACCATACAGTGTCACGCGACGCAGTCTACGTCATACCGGAGAATTATACCCATTGGCACGACCTTGAAACAGGACGTAGAGTTTTCGATCATCGTGGTACAAAAGGTATACAGGAATTACTCATAGAACAACTTCCACAAAGGGTTGATGGAACCGAAGACTGATTCCGGAACTGTTCATATGGATTGGTCGGCAACACGGTGAAGTTAACCTTCATTTGATGCAGCTCCTGTCAGGCCACGGTTTCTTCAATCAGTACCTGTGAATAACGTTTAAAAAAATGGACAAACTGACGAAACTACCCATGCAGCGTCAATTATAGTAACTCATGACTCAACAGACAAAATTTGATAGCTCTATCAGTCGAACTCTAACCGTGATGGAAAAAACAGTGAACCTACTCCGTTCAGAAGTGTGCGCGTTCAAAGAACGGCACCCCGCCGCGTCTAAAACGGACATCGTGCGGCACTTTGTGGACGCCGGATACGCCCGTTCAAGCATCTACAACATCTTGGCCCTATTAAACAAAAATCAGAGCATCGAAAGAAAGCTCAGCTTCAGACGGCCGACGACCCTGGAGCGACATGGAAGCTCCAAAGGATAGCAAGAGAAAGACCGAGGGAAAAGTGGCTACATCGCTGCGTGTGCTTGACCGGAAGGTCGGTTCAACCGGCCAAACAGTGAAAAAGCACCTGGCGAACATGAACATATATGTCAGGAAGCGGAAGTCGCGTCCACTGGTTGCGGAGCTGCATGCAATGATGCAGCGGCAGCGGCTGAATAAGATGGTCAACTCAATTTTCACGGCGAACGTGACGTGGCGGTGGTGATGGACGACGGACCTATCTCACCCTGATAGCAAACGACTGGCAGGGCACTTAGTATTTTACTTCCCGCACGAAAGAAGTGAGCCTGAGGTGAAGTTTATTTAACACACCAAGTTTCCAGCAGTTGCTGCTGTGGCGCTCCCTGTGTGCTCCCAATCAGCGAGAGAGGGGATGTCAAAGACGCCTTCTTTCGGAACTGGAAAATTGATAGTACAGAAATGCCTCGCTGGAAGTTCCGTCGTTCATCAAGAAATACCATAAGGCGAAGACGCCCCACCACTGAAGCGATCGTTGGAGGAGATGGAGCGGCTGAATAGGATGCGCTACCTGGGTCAGGAAACCAGCCTCAACGTCCCTCAGCTGTGTCCCATTGAGTATTTTTGGGCCACAACCTGAAGCGTAGATCTACTCCAACAATTTGGTCGCGAAAACTGAGGAGCATGGACAACAGTTGTGTAAGAACTCAAAAAGGCGAATCGAATACGATGCGTGGCGTTTTGACCGCTATATTAGTTGTCCGGTATTCCGGTTAACTGCCGGCAGGCCAGCTTGCAAGGCCTGGAATTTTTTCGCAAGTTGGGGCTTAAATATTTACCTTCCATGGGAAAAGCAATTATGTGTCCTAGCTTTTTGTCATCACCATCCAAAAAAGTCCATTGTTTTAATGCTAACTTTATAATGCACGCATGGTTCGCATGTCCTCGCCTTCGACAGCGCGATCGTGAGCGGTTGGGATTCAACCTCTGAGACACCGCGGTTCATAGGATGCGTCAAGACCGGGACATTCGGAACATTCGAGAGTGCAGCGGCTCCACCGGAAGTCCTATGTAGTTGAACAACAGCAGGTGCTCAGTAGTGACGAAATAAACTCTAACAAACTACCGAGCGGTAGTACCGGCGCGTGGGAGGCCACGGGACCACGGGTGGTTTTTAGTGGGTTGACCTCAACCTCACACTCTGAGCTCTGCGAGTCTGGTTGGCAGATTTTACTTCCCGTTTGGCCGGTAACCTCGCCTCATTTCTATACCACCTGTGCCATCCCCGCAACATATATTTCAAAACATGTATAAACACCGTTTACTATTTAGTCGAGAATGAACAATGGTTTTTAAAATTGTTCTATTATTATGATTCCATAAACTATAATGGGATGTTACCGGGATCGGTAAATTAGTTCCGGAGATCCTGAGAAACAAGTATCGGTGAAAATGAGTCGTTTGTCTATGATTGGTTAAAACTACGAAAATCACATCACGGTGACTTGTGAGATCCAAAAAACAAGTTTAATGGTAGTTAAATAAAGAATCTTGGACCACAATCCTATAATGCCCCGGTTGCTTCAGGGAAGGTAGTAATTTTTGGACCCGGTCCTACCTGACTCAACGTTTACCACTAACCTCCTTTCGGAACTTTTTCTACATCTGCCAGTGGTAGACCTGTGCCCCCTGTCAGCATGCACCAGAGCGACGACACCGAGATGAGCAAAAATGTTGTGAAATTGTTGTTTCGCCCCAACCGCATTTGTGGCCACATGCGTATTATTATTGCTCGAACCTGTTGCGGAGGAGCCAGAGCGGGGGAGAAAGAGTCAAATCGAAATCAGAAATTAACACCATTACCGTTGCTATCGATAATTTATTCACACCGTTTTCGCCGTCGAGAGTCATCAGATTAAAACCACGCGATGCCACGCTAACTTGATTGAAAAAATAGATGACGCTTTGTTGAGTAATAATTTAATTTGGATAAATTTCCCATGTTTGATGAGGTTGATTCTGCTGAGTCTTTGCCCCTCCACCCGCAACATACAACCATCCATCCAGCTCACGATTCCATCAAGCGGTATCTGCGCTGCAGCGGGTGGTATGCGTTATCAGCCCATCATTATTCTTTTCACATCCCAGAGGTCGGTGGGGGTGGCGCGGCGGTGTGGCTGGCGGTCTGTGCTTACCGTTGTATGAGTGTTAATGAGGTTGAGTGCTTGTGTACGTAGGTCTTATATTTACCTAGATTATACTTGATAGGCACGATGTGATAATTCAAATAAAGTGAAAAATTAATCAGTCATAAATATTACTTCCTGAGGGGAACATGGGGGAAGAATCATTATGTATGTTGGATGCCAGTGTTGATGTTTTCTGCTGGTAATGAACAATAGAAATGAGAGGCCGGTGGAAAATAAAAAAATTCACTCCATGATGGCAATACAAAAGCAACAAAAAAAAAATAAAGAAGAGAGTAACATGTTCCACGTGTATTGTGACTTGAGCAGCCGGCGGTGGTTAGTAGAGCCGTTGTTAGTTGAAAGGAATTATCGTTCGAGTGCTTGTTTGCTAGGCCTAAATTTCATGAAATGCACAAAGCGCGAAATCCCTTTTTTGTTCATAAAAATCTTGCACGATGTCTTTATGGCTACTTGCTAAATACTATAAAGAGATGAGCACAATAAACATTGATATTTTTTCTAGATGTTTAAAGGTTATGTGGTTCTTCCGTTTGAGACTGAATGATGAAGCCAATGAATGGTCATTTGAGTAGCATAAATTTGGTAAGATCAATCATAGAGAATTCAAATCAGAACGAAGAACACAATTTAGATATTTCTTTTTAAATTACAACAAGTAGGGTTAAAGTGAGGTTTAAATTGTATACTAAATTTAAATTGAAAGAGTTTTCAGTTGTAGTTTGTTTAGTATAATCAGCAATCATGATCACTTCAATTACGATAACGATTTTTAATTCATCCAGTAAATTCACGAGCAACTGATGACGTGGACATTGTCAGAAGAACGTTCTAGCGATTACTAAGCCGTGCCTGACTGAAACTGTAGCAGAAATTTTAGAGTTAAGGGCGAATATGCCATACCAAGTATCTACTGGCAGGGAAAACCGAGCGCGATGAGTTCGTACTGGCAACTGTGTAATCATAGCAATGGCGTGAACGA
>JASCZW010021357.1:0-10800 GCA_034211315.2 Aedes japonicus
TTACAGCAACTGTAGTCCAGATACTTCAAACGAAAGTTAAAACGAATGACTTATGATGAGCGTCAATTTTTAGAAGAGCAGAAGGAGTCTCGATGAGATCTATGATAAAGTTCTGTCCAGTTAGAATCCGGAATCATTTATTGTGTTGCAGAGGCACGGAAAGCGACCGCTGCAAGAATTCTTTTACAGCGGTTTGTTAACCTAGGCGCCCACTTTCTGTGGTATAAATTTCACGGTGTTTCGTGCAGTGAGTCATAAGTTATTCCAGATGGAAGCCGACAGGAGAGAAAACATTCTGCAGACCCACGTTGATAATCCAACGTGGTCCGCAATAAAAATCGCAAAAACATTGAAAATCGCCAAATTAGCCATCATAGCTCAAACGTTCCAGGGAGCGAAAAAGCGTGCCTCAGGGTAAGCGTCGTAGTGGAACATATCACCGCAAGCTGAACCAGAAGGTGTTGAGAACTGTCAGAGCAAACCCTGGACTATCAGGTAACGAAATCGCACAAAAATACGCTGCTGCTCGCAGTACCGTTCGAAGAATTCGTTTGCGAGCAGGATATCGTTCTTATCGAGCCAGCAAGCAACCAAACAGAACGTTGAAGCAAAGTTTCGTCACCAAAACTCGAGTTCGGAAATTGTACCAGCAGGTTTTGACGAAGTGCCAAGGATGCCTGCTCATCGACGATGAAACCTACGTCAAAATGGATTTCGGACAGCTTCCTGGCCAAAAAATCTACATGACGTAGATTTCATCGATTAAAACATAAATCCACCCAACTGCCCGCAGTTCCGGCCCATCGAGATATTTTGGGCAATAATGAAGCGAAAGCTTAAGAAAAGTGGAAAAACGGCTCGGGACGCAATTCTGCGGAAGTAATTTCAGTGTACAACCATGTTTCCGTAAGAACAATAATATCGAAATCGGTGGCCAGCAGAGAGAGGAGCAGTGTGTTCGTTTTAGTTCTGAGCCCACGAACGTTCTGGTAGTATGCGATGAGTGGTGAAGAGGTGAAAGGACGAATGGGAGCAGGTTCTGGAGTTATCGCGGCTGGCTCGATGTGCTGGTCGTTGGGCCTGCATCCACGTTCTGCAAAGGTTTCCAAAAAATCATCGATCTCGTGTTATCCTCGATGAGCTCTCGAGGCTCGATTCCTTGCGGTTGATCAAGTGCTGCAGCTTCATCATCACGAGTTCTCTTGGAAGTCTTGGAACGACCAAAAACGAAGCGAGGAACGTGACCTAGTAATGCAGGAGATAGCCTCCTCTAATCTCCTGTCTGATTACGGCAATTAGGCTGTCTTTTTTCTCGCTCTTAATCTCCTCGATAATCTATAATCGCAGCGGAATTCATGGAAATCAAAGCACTCTTGAAACGAGCATTAGCCATAAGGTCGGGGCAGCCTTTACACATCCAGAAATACCAGCTTTTCCACTTATTTCCTAGTACAGCTCTTGAAGTAAAAATCAGCTTTACAAAAGCCACTGAAAGCTAATTTCACAACAGCCAGAGTTGCCAAATTGATCTATCTTTTGCTTGCCAGAGTTGCCAGATTGATCTATCTTTTATTGTTGGATTAAAAAATCAATATGTATCATTTGTTATAGCAATATGTTTGAAAATTACATGTTTTATTTGTTCATTTCAAAATGGCCACCTCGTACTGAGATGTACGTCTTCAAACGTTTCTAGAAGTTATCCACGATGGGTGCGAGTCCTTCGACAGATGTTTGTTCGCAAACCTTTAAAAGAGACGATTTTAGATGTTCTAGTGATTTATGTGGTGTACTGCAGACTCTTGACTCCAAGATGAACCATACCGAATAGTCCATCGCATTCAAATGCAGTGAGTTAGAAGGCCATTCATCTTTCGTTAAAAAGCTTGGGAAAAAACCTTCGATAAGACTAATAGCCTTTTTTGCTCCATGATCCGGCGCCCAGTCTTGTTGAAAAATCCATTCATATTTGCCGGGATGCAGCTATGCCCAAGAAGCTACTGTGTCAGTATCGCTCTAGCCATTCAAGTCATCCCGGTCCTGTGGTTAGAGCCCGGGAGAGAGTCTCCCGACCTAAAATTACAGGGAAGTATGCGTGTTATCCTAGTAATTCACATTGCTTCATTGTTGCATTGCTGCACTCTGCCTTGCTGGTTAAATCTAGGACGCACAATAGACCGTATTTCGCGAGTCCCTGGTCCTTCTAGCCCAGTCGTGCCGATTCTTGCCAACGTTCAGCATAGTCGTCCTAGACCTGTTGCTGGATGTGGATCTGGGGACTTCCAGCTTGCTTATACAGGCAAGTACAATCAATGTATTGAGCATTTTGGTATCTGCTTTGCGCCTGCCTTGATGTAGGTTTTGTCATCCATAACCACACACATCGGTTTCGTTAACCACTCTCGATTCAGCTTCCTTGCGCGGGATTTGGCAGCCGTGTTTTGTTGATCACGCCGGTTCGGTGCCTTGCGGACCTTGAATACATGAAGCCCAGCTCGTTTCATGGTTTGCTGAACGAACCAGGCGGAACACTTTGCCTTCAGAGCCGCGTCGCGAATCGAATGGTTCGGATTACACTTGAAATAATCCAACACCTTCCGGGCCTTCATAGGGCCAGATGTCTTCGGTCCGCCGCTCGGTCGTCCGGGACTCCTTAAACGATTTTACCACTCGAGACACAGTTGTATGGGTGATTCCCAGTTGTCTTCCGATCCGTCACATGGCCGCAGTCGGATTTTCCATGACGGCGCGCAAAATTCTCCGGCAATTTTCTTCTTGTTTCCATAACCACTGAACAGATTATGAAATTTTGAACATGTAAACAATTCACTCCAAACTAGTTATACCCAGATTTTCATCAATTTTAACTCACGGACAAAAAAGTTACACACGGATAAAAATGGTGCATTTTTTTCAAGTAACGGGTGGCAACTAAAATTTTGGAATTTCTTTCTCAAGCTGTCAAAAAAAGACAAACATAGTTGAAGAAGATCTGATTTATTCAAATAAAAGATACATTGTCCATTGTTGAAAAAAAATTAGTGAACATTTGAAAACGGTCCGTAATCGGCTGTTCGGCGAAGCTTCCGTTTGATGTCGGAACAGGAGCATTGTACGGCCTACATGTCAACTTTGCGAATGCATCTCTTGATTCTACCAATCAACTGTTTGCAATTCGTGGCTCTCCAGTTATTTTTGTACACCAAGGAACTCAAAACCCCGAAGAAATCTTCGATTGGGCGACACTGAGGTAGATTTGTCGGGTTGTGGTTTTTGGGTACAAATGGGATCGAATGGGTATTCAGAAACGATTGTGTTTTTATGGCGTAATGCGATGACGCTTTGTCCATCAGCATGATGTTTTTGTAGAAACGGGATCAAAATTTTCTTCAAACATTCGTTCTGGTACACATCTTGATTGATTGCCAAACCAGAGGGCTTGAACCATGGCTTAGAAATGCCTTTCTCGGAAATGGCAATGTACAGCATCACTTTCTGTTCAAACTTATGTTTAAACTTATATTTTATGTTCGGAGGTGTAGTAGAACTATCCATTGAATAGTATCGATCGTTTCCGGGAATCTGCGTCTTCGAAAGAGGGAAGTAGCTTTCGTCGTCCAAAACAAAACTTTTTCCGGAATAATTTTTAATCAACCAACGGCATTGGGATTTCAGCGTTGAAATCTGTGCATCAGTATATTCCGGGGCTCGTGTCTTCTTTCGGAACTTTATTCCGACTCTTTTCAATGTTTTGCAGATGTACTGGTGAGAACAGTTGAACTTTTTTGCGGCATCCCGTTGGCTCAGTGAATCCTTGTTGTTGAGAGAACGAAGTCCTTTTGCGTCCATAATTTTGGCTGATCTTCCACTACCTTGCTTGCGAGCAGTTGTTGGGGATCTTAGGATATGGTAAACAGTCGAAGTCGCAACATTTTCGCTTTTAAAATGTTGTACCGTATACGTTTTGCCGAGATTTCTGTGCAGTTCGTAGAACTGTACAACGCGCTCGCGAAATACTTCTTGTTTCGACGGCATTTTGAGCAAAACTGAGCAAGCATAAACAAAACAGAAAATACTAGCAGAAAGAGGAGAGAAAGAGCTAACGCATACACACTCTTATTTCTCTCTGAGCTCGTTTGTTGTTGAGCATAGAGGCCTCGTTAAAATTCCAAAATTTTAATTGCCACCCGTTACAGGCCTTAATCCCTCCGACTCATTCCTGCCACCGGCTGCCTTCCTTCACAATAGTCGTTCCAGACCTGCTATCGGGTATGGAGATGGGGTCTTCCAACCCATTCACTATGGCGAGCAGACCAGTTGCTCGATTCCGTGCCATAAGCAGGACGTCGTGATCTATTACCAAAACGCCGATGGAATGAATGCTGATGTCAAAGAGTACCGCTGTATCGGATCTTAGCTATGACGTTATTGTCCTGTGCGAAACGGGGCTTCATTCCCGAAAACTTTCCAGTCAGGTTTTTGGTCAAGAACAGCCAGAAACAATCTGGTGGAGGTTTTCTTGTTATTGTCCACTGCGGATTGGGGTCTAGGGCCATCGAGAACGATTTATTGAGCAGTGTGGAGCAAGTTTGGACGGCTATCAATCTAGGTGATCGCACATTATTTCTTTGCGCCCTGTATTTTGCACCTGATCGAGTTCGGGATAACGATCTCGTTGATACTCACTGCCGGCCTGTTGACTCAGTTATCGAGAGTGCGACTCCAGTTGATGAGATATTCGTTTTCGGCAACTTCAATTTGTCTGGCGTCTCGTGGAGCCCATCCCATAGCGGATTTCTATATCCAAATCCTGAAGATTCTACATTTCATGCAAGTGCTATTGATTGAGACAACTATAGCTCAGCAATGGTTTCCTAAATTAACTATGTAGTAAACGAAAATAACCGCAGTTTAGACCTCTGCTTCGTGAGCACTCAAGACTAGGCTCCATTCATTTCCATGACTCCTTGTCCATTAATTAGGCCAGTTCCACACCACTCTCCTCTGATTGTCACTGTTGAAGACCAACTAGTTCGCAATTATGACGACTTTCCTGCTGCGGTTTCAACTTCCGTAAAGCTGACCGACTTCCGTAAAGCTGCGACTTTCGTAAAGCTGACCACTTTATAAATGTGTTATCTAACATGAATTGGGAGAACATTCTTGATCCTGTGGACGTTGAGGCTGCAGCGCAAACTTTTTCACATGTCTTGGCATATGTCATTGACAGACACATCGCAATGTTTCTCGCGCTCCCTGGGATTGAAGATCAGTTAGCTTCTCCGCCACATCAGGTGTACCTCAAGGAAGCCACCTGGAACCGTTGATTTTCATACTCTACTATAATGACGTGCATTTGGTTATCGTATCGCTTATCGTATGCAGATGACCTCAAAATCTATTAACGAATCTGCTCGATTAATGACTGCCACTTTCTTCAACGTCAGCTGAATGCGTTCGCCAGTTGGTATGATTTGAACCGGATGGTAGTGAACCCTGCCAAGTGCTCTGCTATAACGTTTTCACGAAAAAAGCAACCGATTATGTTCAACTACGACCTGCTTGGTTCGTCAATCAAACGCGTCAATCAGGTATAAAACCTGGGTGTGAACTTCGATTCACAGTTATCATTTAGGCAGCACATCACATATATTGTTGATAAATCGTCTAGAACCTTAGGGTTCACATTCAGGATAGCTAAGAACTTCTCCGACATCTACTGGCTGAAATCACTCTATTGTTCCCTGGTAGTATTGTGTTGCGTTATGGAACCCAAACAACAACAACGGTGCTGAGAAAATCGAATCAGTTCAACGTCGTTTTCTCCGTTTTGCGCTTCGTAGACTTCCTTGGAATGATCCATTTCGGCTACCCAGCTACGAACACCCTTGGCAACTGATCAACCTAGAGCTGCTCCGGATTAGAAGAGACACAAGCAGAGTAACCATAGGAGACAAGCGGCGAGACAAGAGGTTGGGGAAGGCCCAACAAGCCGTCCTTAAAAAATCAACGTTACAAATAATAGAGAAGTTAATACGGACCGGAACAATCGGCAAAGAAAAGTCGAGTTATTAGTACGAGACACTGAAGAAGTCTGCACATTGTAGACGAAATACGTGTATCTGTCGAAGATAAGCAAAGGTAGATGGAATTAAATGGAGATTACTAATTTTTCTTCTAATTTATAGTTAATCGGCAAAGGCCTAGGCGACGAATTAAGAACTACGATTGGAAACTCGGAACATGGAACTGCAAATCGCTCTGCTTCCCTGGCTGCGATCGGATAATCTACGACGAGCTTCAACCACGTAACTTCGAAGTCGTAGCACTGCAGGAGGTTTTCTGAACAGGACAAAAGGTATGGAAAAGCGGGCATCGAGCGGCAACTTTCTACCAGAGCTGTGGTACCACAAACGGCTTTGTAGTGCTGGGCAAAATGCGTCAACGCGTGATTGGATGGTTTCCGATCAACGCTAGAATGTGCAAGCTGCGGATCAAGGGTCGATTCTTCAACTACAGCATCATCAACGTCCGCGCAAAGGCTACGTACCACAAGCTGATACGTGCAGAGACCTGGATGGCAACCTTCTCACAGGAGAGTGTGAGGTGATTGAAAGGTGGAAGCAGTACTTCGACGAACACCTGAACGGTAATGTTACAGGGAACGAAAGTGGGTCGGTAATAAATCTAGGAACACGCGCAGAAGATGTCAGGACCCCGACCCCAACCCTTCAGAAAGTTGAGGAGGAAATTGGTCGGTTGAAAAACAACAAAGCCGCTGGTGTTGACCAACTCCCAAGCGAGCTATTGAAATGCGGTGGTGAAGTACTGGCCAAAACGCTGCACTGGGTAATTACCAAAATTTGGGAGGAGGAATGTTTACCGGCGGATTGGATGGAAGGAATAGTGTGTTCCATCTATAAAAGGGCGAGAATCTGGATTGCTACAATTATCGTGCGATCACGCTACTGAGCGCTGCCTACAAGTTGCTCTCCCAAATATTATGCCGCCGCCTGTCACCAATTGCAAAGGAGTTCTTGGGGAAATACCAAGCGGGACTCATGGGTGCCCGCGCTACAACGGACCAGATTTTCGCGATTCGGCAAGTGCTGCAGAAATGTCGCGAATACAACGTGCCCACACATCATCTTTTCATCGATTTCAAATCAGCGTATGATACAATCGATCGAGACCAGCTATGGCAAATCATGCTCGAATATGGATTTCCGGAAAAGCTGACGCGGTTGATCAAAGCAACGATGGATCGAGTGATGTGTGTAGTTCGAGTATCAGGGACGCTCTCGAGTCCCTCCGAATCTCGGAGAGAGTAACGGCAAGGTGATTGATTGTCGTGTTTGTTGTTTAACATTGCACTGGAGGGTGTGATTCGAAGAGCTGGGATAGACACGAGTGGCACGATCTTCAGGAAGTCTGTCCAACTATATGGCTTCGCCGACGACGTTGATATCGTAGCACGTAACTTTGAGACGATGGCGGAAACGTACATCAGACTTAAGGCTGGAGCTGGTAGGATTGGACTTGTGATTAATGCGTTGAAAACAAAATACATGAAGGGAAGAGGCTCACGAAAAGACAATGTTAGCCTCCTAGTACGAGTTCAGATCGACGGCGATGAAGTCGAGGTAGTAAACGAGTTCGTGTATCTGGACTCATTGGTGACCACCGATAACGACACCAGCAGAGAAATACAAAGGCGCGTTACGGCTGGCAATCGTGCCTACTTTGGACTCCGAAGGACGCTAAGATCGAACACAGTTCGCCGAACGACAAAGTTGACCATGTTCAAGACATTAATTAGACCGGTAGTTCTCTACGGCCACGAATCATGGACATTGCAAGTGGAGGACCAACGCGCTCTTAGAGTCTTTGAACGGAAGGTGCTGCGTACGATCTACGGTGGAGTGCAGATGGAAGACGGAACGTGGAGGAGGCGAACGAACTACGAATTGCATCAGTTGCTGGGAGATCCTCCCATCGTACATATCCCAAAAATCGGTCGACTACGATGGGCTGGGCATGTCGTAAGAATGTCGGACAGCCCTGTGAAAATGGTTCTCGAAAACGAACCGACAAGTACAAGAAGAAGCGGTAAGGTTCATTAAAGACAAAATAAAGGTAGTTGGAATTAAATGGAAACTGCTAATCTTTCTTCTCATTTTCTAGTCACAGGTGTTCCACTTAAATGCTCACTCTCCAGGAATTATCTTTATATTGACAAATAAAAAAGATGTGGCTAATAAACCATGGCTAGATTTTGCCACCAATTCATCCATAAATGCTAGCGTTAACTGATTGATTCATTAAGACAAACATATGTCAGATGAAATTTACAACAAATAAACAAATATTGCTTAAAGTGGGAAATTTTACACAAGACACAGTGTCCTGTTCTTAGCACAAAGAAATATTCAACAAAGTTTATCATTTCAAATAAGTTTTCCAAAACAACAAAGACTCACCTCTTGCTTCGAGAGTACGTTCCGCTTCCTCTGGGTTTGTTTAGAATATAGGGCTGGCGAGTTGAATTCACCGGTTGTGTAACGCTGCTTACGTTTCGTTGAAAAGGCGTCCATGCGGTTTTATCCGATTCTTACCCGCAACAATGCAATGAATCTGAAAAAGAGAGAGAAAGAAGACGACATAAGTGAAATGCTGAATAGTATGGCGAATGATATCGATGAGTAGAGAAATACTATCGGCCTCGGTCAACAACGGGCTGAATTGAAAAATTGATCAAATTAGCGAATTGACATTTGTACGTCGCTGTCGTCGCTTCCACTACGATTTCCATTCAATTGAGCTACGGCATCAGCTTCCATTAGTAGGTACACACACACACCGATTAGCCATAAGATCAATTGTTTAATTATCGCAATCATCGTAGGTGGCTCGGAGTGTTTACTTTTTCAATTTACCCATACCCAAGTGTACTGTTCGTATCAGTAAAATTGAACGGGAGTAACTGGGACAAGATAAGCTCTTGTTGAAAGTATTCTGTTATAATTCATACCCTCCGGATCAGGACATTGGTGTGGTGGAAAAGATTCTCATCGTGTCATGGAAAACCGAACTTTCTTGCACCGGAATATCCCCGACAGGCAAACGCTGACACATATTTTGTTTTGTTGCACAAAGCAATGCAGACTCGATATTTTGTTCTCCTCGGAAGATAAAGCCTGTTGGTTGCTGGCACCTTCTGACAAACGCGGGCTTCGAGATAAATACGGAGGCACAGTCCGGAGAAGGCGTCCAATTTCACAGTGAGTGCATCACAAAAGTTCCCGCCTGAGAAGAAAGCTCATCCCGGTGTGCCCCGGCGGTGCGCTGCGAGGTGCGCGAAAGGACATGCAATATTTATTTGGCCTATTTTTACCACGGCCACAAAGGAAACGTGATACAACAGTGGCAGCACAGCTGAGGCGGAATGCGGCAGCAGTGGCCAGAATGTTTGGTTGACTGAGGTCATGAGAAGCGCACTGCCACAGGGCAGGCAGCCGGTGCAGGGCGTTCAAGGGCTTTTATGTACGGACATAATTTTTATCCGGAGTTATTTATGCGCTTCGGCAGCATGTGCAACGTGAATAATTTGCTCTATTTTATTTTATCATGGTTAAGGGGAAGAGGTAATGTAGGTATTATAGTAAGTTGGAAATAATTGACGGAATTTATAAGTTTGTGGCAAAGTATCGTTTTGTTTTCTGCAATTTTATTTGCTATGATTAGTAGAAAGTTCAATGCTTTCAGTAGATGGCACAACGACTGTGTGGCATTACCCCGAATTACTATTCCCCCGATAAGACAGAACCTCGAATTCAATTTGTTAGCTCCAGCTGAAAGTAAATTGCAACAAATGACAAATCTGTGAGGAAGATAGCAGTTCAAGAGCATTTTTCTGATTATAGTTTTATTTATTTTCAGTAGATATCTTGAAAAGAACTTGTTAATTTCAGAAGACGTACGTATACGTTTAGAATAGTAATGAATGAGGGTAAAAATTTGGAATAGTGCACGAGAGAAGGTGTTGTAAAGCCTGTCTACGTTAAATTTCGGACACGTTTCGTTCAGTGAAGATTTTGAATTATTTCACGGATCGCTGAAACGTTTTACTTACAGTACTGGACAAAATAAAGTATGCACCTTCCATGTTTCCAAAATTTGTCACATTGCCCAGCAACTATGAAAGATAACATTGCGATATCTTTTAACGAAAATTACAATAACAAATATATTTTCGGAATATGGATTGATTTGAGCTGTTGAGAGTGATATTTTCAACAAAAAACAAGGTTTATTGGGTGTTCGTTTTTTAAAGGGCAAAACATAGTAAGCACTTAATAAATCAGGACTTTGACTGCTTAAAATCTGTATCCACATTAATCCGGACACCTTCAAATCATTGTAACTTTTGAAATATTGCACGTAGGAATGAATAATTTCACTGTGGTATAACTGATGAAAAAGAGTATTATTGATGGTTACATTTCATGTTTAGTATTCAAGATGGCGACGAAAGAAAAACAAGTGCGCGAGCGAATTTTGTACGGGCATACGAAAAATCCTGACTTGCCAATACGGGACCTTGCAAAAATATTGGATTTGCCTAAATCCACTGTTCACGATTTGCTCAAATCATATTCGGAACGTACGACGGTAGAGAGGAAACCGAGAAGTGACAAAAACATTGGACGCGCTGATCCTGTCATGGATCGAAAGGTGAAAAGGATATTATCGAAAATCCAAGTCTCTCCATTCGAACAGTGGCTCGTAAAATAGGGATGT
>JASCZW010021358.1:0-10791 GCA_034211315.2 Aedes japonicus
GGCGATACGGTCAAAATTTGGTCAATATCAACTTGACGTATTTCTTTCAATTTTGCATTTAAAAACCTGAACACCCTCATTTTGAAGGTGTGTGTGTGTAGAATGTTGCTCCTATTTTGATTTTGGAATTCACTCTTCAGTTGTCAAAATGCCGTCCAAGCAAGAAGAGCAGCGTATCAAAATTCTTGCTCACGCATCGCGAAAATCCGAGCTACTCGCACGCAAAGTTGGCAAAATCGCTAAAAGTTGCCAAATCAACCGTTACAAATGTAATTAAAGTGTTTGGGGAACGTTTGTCGACAGCCAGGAAGTCTGGATCGGGGGAAATCGAAAACCGGAAGCCGCTGAGACGACAAGAGAGTTGCCGGTAGTTTCAAGCGAAACCCTAACCTATCTCTCCGAGATGCCGCAAATAAGCTGGGTGTATCGTCTACAACCGTGCATCGAGCCAAAAACGAGCCGGACTATCGACTTACAAGAAGGTAGTGACTCCAAATCGCGATGATAAACAAAATACGACGGCCAGAGCGCGATCCCGGAGGCTGTACACGACGATGCTGACGAAGTTTGACTGCGTGGTAATGGACGACGAAACCTACGTCAAAGCCGACTACAAGCAGCTTCCGGGACAGGAGTTTTATACGGCAAAAGTAAGGAGAAAGGTAGCAGATATTTTCAAGCACACAAAACTGTCAAAGTTCGCAAAGAAATATCTGGTTTGGCAAGCCATCTGTACCTGTGGCTTGAAAAGCAGCATTTTCATAGCTTCCTGGACCGTCAACCAAGAAATTTACGTGAAAGAGTGTTTGAATAAACGTCTGCTGCCTTTCCTGAAGAAACACGGTTGTTCCGTACTGTTTTGGCCGGATTTGGCATCTTGCCATTACGGTAAAAAGGCCATGGAGTGGTACGCCGCCAACAACGTGCAGGTGGTTCCCAAGCGACAAGAACCCTCCCAACACGCCAGAGCTCCGCCCAATTGAGAAATACTGGGCTATTGTCAAGCGGAACCTAAAGAAGACCAAAAAACTGCTAAGGACGAGCAGCAGTTCAAGGCAAACTGGCTTTCTGGCGAAGAAGGTGGACAAGGTGGCTGTACAAAATCTGATGGCAGGGGTCAAGCGTAAGGCCCGGCAATTCGGATTTGGAAAAGCGAAAGCCTAACTGAATATTTTTCCTGAATTTTATACTAATTGAACTTGAAAAAGAATTTTAATTTGATTTTTTAAATAAACGATTTCACCGCTTTACACGCGTTTTCCCTTGACCAAATTTTGACCGTATCACCCTTTAGAACGTTTAGTTATTCTATTGAACATCACTGCTGTGGTCAGATAGATACAGATAAAGGTCAAATATCTACAAAACAAGGTAGGTTAGAAACCAATTAACCATATTTTTACACTTTTACACTGTTACGGTATGTCAAGCTAACTGTTAAATAATTGTTGTGTTGGATCCTGCACACTTAAAAATTAAGAATTTTACACGAGACGTAATTCATGTTTGTAAAAAGTCGGGGAACGTAAAGAAAAATTTCGTTTAAAATTATGTCTCCTGAAACTGACGCATACGCAATTCGACAAAAGGTGTGTTTGATTGAATTGATTTTCTCATCTCTTTCAACTCATTCTTATGTGCTAAAGGACGCTTGCATGTGTCGGTCTCAGGGACAGAAATTTACACGATATTTTGGTATTGTGAGGAGTGGTATCTGGGTTGGTGTTACTTGTGTTGGTGGTTCTAATTCTTATAATTTGTGTTAGTCCGTAGTACGTTGTATTTAGTCCATGTGTGTTCGTTCGTTTGTTGATACTGTTGTTGTCATAAATTATTTGATCATCGCCAGAATAGGCAGTGTATTCTTTTTGAATGTTTGGTCCAAAACACGAATTGTGTCGAAATTGAATTTATGTTGGTGATCGATGCAATGTGACAAAACTGCAGTTTTGTCCGTCAGAGCTAACATTGGTTCGTATAGGATTTTCCCGATTGTAGCAGACCCTCCAGTTGGTTGAAATTGCTCTTGGGTCCTGACAGTCTCTGTTCAAGACGATTGCCGGTTATCCCTATGTAGCACTTCGCGCGATCGTTATATTGTATCTGATAAATGACATTGTTTCATCTTTTGTGCGTGTGTACTAGTGTCTAACTGTCACGCTCATCCGAATTCACTCTTATTAACCTCTTATATTAACCTAAAATCGTTAAAATTGGACGTACCATAAATTGAGTTTCATTGCCACAACTCAATTTTGAGTAATCCGAAATTTATTTAGTTCTAAGTTAAACATACTCATAAAAATAAAAACCAGAATTTAAGAAAATGAGTATTTTCCAATTCGCTCTCGCAAAAGATGCTATAAAAATCAAATAAGATCTTTTGAAAAAAAAATCCTAGAATTTTATTTTATTGAACAACCCCAAAAAAAACAGAAACCAGGAGTCCACTAGCTCGTTCATATTCAGTCCTCCGTCTCCTTAAATAAGGTAGCAAGTTTATTAACAATGATTCGCGTTCTTCGATCTTTTGTCTTGTATCTTGTAACCCATTAGCATGACTATTTCAGTAGGAACTGGTATGCCAAGTACCGAAAAACTGAGAAGAAAGATGTCGATAGCATGGATTGACGTCTACTAACTAATTGAATGCAAATTTACCTTTGTACATCGGATCAAATGGCCAATGACATAGGTCCCATTCATAGATGGAGTTCCGCTGCCATTGCGGCGGTGTCCACGAGTTGGCATTTCCTCTTTAGTCCTCAGTAATGCCCGAATTTATTCTGTAATATGCAAGTATAATGTGTATATTATGTTTTGATAGTGAAAAATTTGGTGGTTCGATTAAATATTTGTTAAAGCTTACCATCTTCAACATCAATAAATTTATCGGCACTGTATAAAAGGTATTTTGCCAATACTCCCTTAAAGCTCCCTTACACATCGAAGAGTTTCGAAAATGTTTTGTTTATCTGTAATGTAAATGACAGTTAAAAACATTCGCTGGCAAAGATAAAACGGCTAACCCTTTATCCAACAATACATTCCAGCATCTACAGCGGCTGCTATCTGTTCAAAAACGCCGCTGGTTATCCATTTTCAAATACAAATTAGATTTTAAATTATCTTACGTTATCCGACACTACATGTTGAAAAATAATTAAAATGTAGCTGACTAAAAATTGAGTTTCGCACAATTGCCTTGCGTTTTGAGTAGCAATAACTCAAATTCATAAAATAAGATAACTCACCGTTTGACGTTTTTGATATATTTATAAAGTTGAGTTAAAAATACTCAAAACTGAGTAGGCCCGGTTATGCGTGTTGTTTACACTACATTCGCTCCAGTCACAGTTTGTTACTCACGTCATAATATTTTGATAACGGTTAGTGATATGGCCGCAAATTGAACTCAATGTGAGTGTCTACTATACTCAGTCGCATGGGACCTGTGACTCATTTTCGTAGAGTGCGTAACTCCATTATTTACGAAACTGAGTCGCAGTTCCCATGTGACTGAGTAAACTGGCCTCTCAAATTGAGTTAAATTGTACTGCCGTGTATGATCTTTTTTTTTCTCTTCGTGTCCAAATTGGTTGAGAGTCTGTTTAATAATGCTTTTCATGGTTTTTATTTTGAGAATGATTGGGTGGACGGAAATTAAATTCTACAGTCTACCCGAGGCTATGGATTTCATGAATCATTCCGTACTAATCGTATTGTTGTCCGTCCTGTTTTTTAGGTGAATTGAATATTTAGATGGTGTTCCAGGAACAAAAGACCGAATTGTCCGAGCAGACCGCTAATTCCAGGAATAGGTGCGAAACAGCTTCAAGCTGAAATGTAGTGGTGAAATATCAAATACAACGTACAAATTTCCATTTTAGACGTGTTAAAGATGAGCTTCAGAATCCCTATGTACAACTCCTGTCTCTGTTGCCGGCGTCGGTGGTGTAGTGGTAAGCGTGGCTTCTACTTGGCACCCCAGTGGGTCTGGGTGCAATCCCAGTCGACATCGTTGGTTTTTCTGAGGCGAAAAAATGTTGTCACGTCTTCCTTCGGAAGGGAAGTAAAAGCCGTTGGTCCCGGCTCATAGTCATGAGTCGTTAGGTAGGGTCCCAGGTGGTGGAGTCGTCTCCCTTACGTCGGTGATTGTCACCATGAGAGGAAATAGGCCGACGGAAAAAAAGCTCCTGTTTACGTTTCTGGGATGGTAGGTTTAAGGGTGGATTTAGAACTACTAGATTTTTAGGTAACTTACTGTGATAATTACTGTGAATAAGTATATTACTAAATTTTAAAGTGTTCGATATCTTTTCAATTGAACTGGACGTAAATAATAGTAAATTAATTGAATAAATTAAATTTCATAAGATTTAAACTTGCATGCCTTTTTCTTCACTAGCAAAATTAATCTCTCTTCCCCTCACTCACTCTTCACCGTTTGACATGTTGGACTTCCACGCTCAAATTAGCCTCTCTTTTATTTGTATTACTGTCCCTCTTTTTCTCACGGAAAAATTACTCAATATTCGTAAAACTTGGAAAAACTTAATATATGAGTTGTTCTAATTTTTACGGAAATTGGGTAAATTTCCCGTGAGAAAAAAAGGGACAGTAATACAAATCAAAGAGGCTGATTTGATCGTGCTCTAGAGCCGGCTTGTCATCATCATTCAGTTGGAGTTTGGTTTGGTTGCGGTTACACCGCGAGGAAGTGCTAACAGCAACAGATGGTATTGATTGCATCTGTTTAAAATGTGTTGTATTTTGTCACCAGGACTGGACAAAAATAGATCGTCAACGTATTTGTGTATCACTGGTATTTCGTTGTCGTCATATTTTTTTACTGTACCTAGCATTACTCCCATCACTTCACAGAGACAAATTTGATAGTCAACTTCACCATTATTGGGGGGTTTGGATTACTATTTCAGTATAGTTATTTTAAGCCGACGGTGATCATGGTCAAAATGACCATTAAAAATAAATGATTCAAAATTTATCATAATGTCAGAATAGTCCTTGTTACCATGATCATAGTCAAGATCGACGATAGAATTTTTCTCAGAGTAGATCAATAGCGATTCCTTCAATTTGTTTGTAATATTTGTTTTTGAAATACGAAGTAGCTTGAAGTAGATCGAGATTTATCTTTGTGCGTTTTTCTATGATATCCCATGTGTTGATGATGTCATGTATTACCAATCGTTTGGGTATATTGGTGAACACTACATCAAATGAAACCATTTTTTTGTAGGAATTGTGGTATTGTTGATATCTTCGCACAAACTGACAGAATACCTGTATTTTTTCTATAAATGCATGGAGAATTTTACACACAAACTTAGATAACTCGTAGCTGAGACTAGTCATAACAGGTACAACTGGACGTAATGGAAGATTGGGTATGTGCGCTTTCGGAAGTCCGTATTTTCTTGGGCATCCCTAGTAGCACATTTGTTGCAAATCGGTTAAATTTATTGCAGTGTAACTGATTTGAGTGAAAATCAAGTTGCTGTAACCAATTTTGATTGATCTGTGTTGCTTGGGATTGTTGGGCATATTTTATCTTGCTGGATGTTTGTTTTATTTCGAAGTTCAAAATGTATTTCTGAAAGCATTGTTTTGTGTTGTTCAGTTCGTATATGGCTGGACTGCCTTCTTCTAGAAATTCGTTCGCACATCGAAAAGTGTTGATGGTATAATACCCATATTTCTGCATTTTATAAGAGAATCTTTGCGGCTATTCATGTGATCCAGTTTTTTGTTGTTGGATGCATATTGTTTTGATTCTAAAGCTACAGATATACCGGAATGATGATGTATTTATTTGTTTGTACTGTTGAGATGATTTCTTTGGCATTCAGTCTTCATAAATAATGGAAACAGATAATTATTTATAAAGATTTAAAGCCAAAAATATCATCTCAGCAGTACAATGTCACAGTCGATAATAAGTTATGATATTATCAACGTTTGCACCTATCGCAGTGCAAATACAGACTCCGACCAGTAGTTGCAGTATTTATGCGATCAAAACTCTCGACAGTGTACAACACGCGATGGATTCGGACACCGCGACCGAACATTAAGTTTTATGAGTAACCAAAGTTGCTCAGGAATATACGCAATAGCTGGAAGCAGCCCTACCAAGAGAAGAGCAGCTAGTCTTTGTGAAGGCTGGAGAGTTATTCGAACAGCCGTTGATAGAACTGCAATAGGGAAATGAGGAGTTTCTGCACTGATTCGAAGAAATTACTGGTTTGATGACGAATTTAAGTAATAGCCTCGCTGTCTGTGGAGTGTCCGCAGGTCACCTTCTACTTGATCGATCTACCTTGCTCGTTGCGCGCCTCTTCTTCTTATACCTGTCTTGTACCAAACGGACACGGAACAGGCAGAATTCTAATCTTCGAAAGTAAATTGTAGAACGAGACCGCAGAGCAATGGAGGCACTATACCCTTATAACGACAAACGCAATTTCTATGAGAAGTTAACAGCTCGCGAAAAGGCTACATACCATAAGCCGATGTGTGCAGAGCTAAAAAAAGACATTTACACAGTCTTCACCTCGAGATTGTACAGTTCCACAGCCAGGAGCGGGAATCGAACCTTCACCACGGAGCCCACTGTTCACCAATTCCCAATTGAACTTTAAAAAATGGCAAGGGCGCTGCACTGGGTAATTACCAAGATTTGTATGCAAGGTATCGAATGTCCCATCTATGAAACGGGTAACAAGCAGCTCCCAAGTTCTATGCCGCTGTCTTTAATTTTGTGCCGACTTATAGATTTCAAATCAGCTTAAGACACAATCGATAGAGAGCAGCTATTTCAGAGAAACTAAAGAGGTTGGCTGAGCTAAAATGGACCGAGTGATGTGTTCCGTCCAAGTCTCAGGGACACTATCGAGTCTCTTCAAATCTCAGAGAGGGTTACGGCAAGTTGATGGATTATCATGTTTGCTATTTAATATTGCATTGATTGGTATGTACATTAATGAACATTGGTGCATTCAAAACAAAATACATGAACGACAGAGGCTCGCAAGAAGACAATGTTAGCCTCACACCACGAGTTCCTATCGACGATGATGAAATAGAGGCGGTAGACGAGTTCGTGTATCTGGGCTCATTAGTGATTGCCGATAAAGACACTAATAAAGAGATACACATTAGGGTGGCTCAACATGATCATTTTTTCAGAACAGCTCTTTTTTGGATCCATTTGGGGTCCCAAACAACCGTGTAAAATTTGGGGACGATTGGTTGTAGCCCTGCTTCCCGCATTGCGTTTGAAATTTGTATGGAAATTAGTATGGGAAAACATACTTTTTTGAATTTTTATTACTAGAGACCTCAGTTTAGCATGAAACCTTTAACTAATCAGTTAAAAGTATAGTCCAGGATGTGCCTAACAACTTTGTTGAAAGATGTGCGGCGCTAAAACGTTCCTTTTAAAAGTTATAGGTGTTCAAAGATCGATGGTTCGAATTAATTGCTAAAAATGATTTGTTCTGCCAACACTGCCGGTGTATCAATGGAAGCCAGATTTCAATCCGCAATAACTTTGGCGTTTCTTGTCTTATCGATTTGGAATGTTCAGATGAACTACTCATAAACATTTGCACAACTTTATGGGTGTATTTGGAGATGCCCTCCCACCATGCCAACCCGCCCCCTCTCCCTCAATTCATAGTAATGGAATTACTGTTTCAAACTGAAATAACTTTAGTGTTTCGTATCTTGTCGAGTTGGTTTATTTATATATGTTATTTAAAAACATTTGCTCTATCTCATATGCCCAGTTGTTAAAGGGAGGGGGCATACTATATTCTCTCCACCCCCAACTTCGGAGTTTCTCATCTAATGGAGTTGGTACGTTCGGATGAGCTATTCAAAAGCATTTGCTCAATTTGTTTTTGTAATTGAAGAAGAGGTACATACTGATTCCTCCCCCTCAATAATATCGATGGACGTAAAGTTACAGATTGAAATAATTTCTGTGTTTTTTAACCAGTTCGTTTATTTGGAAGGCTCAATTGCGTTAGCTTTACGGAGCCGATAATCATTGTCTGTGGTTTGACAAGAATAACTTAATACTACGTCTAGTAGGAATGGACCGATTACTCGCGGTTTACTCGAGGTTAAGGGTAATATTTTTCAGGAAGGATCAGGTGAGGAGCTTGGGAGGGAGTTATTCTTGTCTCATCAGAGAGTTGTCGCCAGTACTTTTGTGTAATGCAGGGTTTGCTTTTAGTGTTCGATCGTCTTGGTGACCATTGGGCGACGATAAGATTCATCGTGGTGAGGGGGGACGGGGGCAAAACAAACACGAACTACTAAAAACAAGAAAATACTAAGTGCACCCCGAACTTTGCCTCTCTTTTACGAACGAGGTTGAACAACTAATGAAAAGTTTCTATCATATTTGTTTCCCACATTCATGTATCTTGCTATACTGCCGTTCTACTTATAATTGTCCCATGTTACTTTCCACAAAACAGCCAAAACTCAGATCAATTTGTCCCACGGAAAACGTGATGACATCAGGGAACATTATAAGTGGCTGGAAAACTCCTTCCAATCATATATTTTGTCATGAACTATAAATAGAACATACCAGAATTCATTTTGTTCCATAAAACTACTGAAAAACTTGTCTAACGAAGTATTTCTAATAATCGTGGCACAAGTTGACCTGAGTTTTGATTATTTTGTGGATAGTAACATCACGTGGGACAATTATGCGTAGAAAGGCAGTATAGGTTTTTTTTATATTTGATGGAGAGCAAAAAAACGCTTAGATATTATTAATAATACAACACTGCTTCCTGGCGCAAATTACGTCATACAAGGTTCAATTCCATCACCACACATTGAAACGGCATTTAAATCACTTCGGCATACAGATGCAGATAGAAAAAACGGTTTCGTTTAGAGCGCTTCTTTTGTTTTAGAGAAGAATGAATGCAAACATTCATGCTATGCGTTCATATAGGTCTGGTTTTGTAGCTAATCTATCATACCAAACGTATGATTGATTTGTTTGTATCGAAATCATTGACATAAGCCTATAAGACTGATCAATTTTTAAATTGCTCATCCGAATGTACCGACTCTATTAGATCTATTAGATGAGAAACTCCGGAGATGGTGGTGGAGGGAATATAGTATACCCCCCCCCCCCCCACCTCCCTCTAACAACTTGGCATATGAGATTGATTAAATGTGTTTGAAACAAACCAACAAACAAAACAACTCGACAAGATAAGAAACACTAAAGTTATTTCAGTTTGAAACAGTATTTCCATTACTATGAATTGAGGGAGAGGGGTTGGGTTGGCATGGGGGGGGGGGGCATCTCCAAATACACCCATAAAGTTGTGCAAATGTTTATGAGTAGTTCATCTGAACATTCCAAATCGATGAGACAAGAAACACCAAAGTTATTGCGGATTGATATCTGGCTTCCATTGGTACACTGGCAGTGTTGGCAGAAAAAAATATTTTCGGTATTTAATTCGATCCAACAATCTTAGAAAAGCTATAACTTTTTTTAGGGACATTTTAGCGCCGCACATCTTTCGACAAAGTTGTTAGGCGCCGCATTATGGACTATACATTTCATTGATTAGTTACGTGATCCAAGCAAAAATGGGGTCTCTAGGGATGAAAATGCAAAAAAGTACGTTTTCCCATACTAATTTCCATACAAATTTCAAACGCAATGCGGGAAGCCGGTTTACAACCAATCGTTACCAAATTTTACACAGTTGTTTGGGACCCCAAATGGATCCAAAAAAGAGCTGTTCTGGCTTCATGTGGTCAAGTTTACGTTTTTTCATATAAACGGTGAGCCACCCTAATACACATACGCATTATGGCTGGCAATCCTGCCTACTTTGAACACCAAAGGCCACTAGGATCGAACAAAGTTCGTCGAACTACAAAGTTAACCATCTTTAAGACATTATCGACATCACGCCGGCTAGTTGGAGTGTAAAATTCCGTTCCCGAGAGATATTTGAATTTTTGAAGCAGTATGCTGCGTCATCCATGACAACACAAATGTGAGAAGTTAATCTTAAAGTTTTCTGGAGCGTGTTTTCACCGATTTTTGTTGCTTTCCGTTAGGATTTGGGAATGTTTGAGCTTTGAATGATTTCAATCCAGCCTTAGACTTCATTTTTTGCACAAAACCGGTTGACATTTGCACTTTTTCCGTGTTGACACCTTCGAGTTTGCCTGAAAAGCAGCAAGGACTTTTTTCTCCTTCTTTGTGTTGCTTTTTCCATGTTCACCACCACTTTCAGCTTTTCTTACGACAGTAAGACCCTCTTTATAACGTTTAATTACATTTAAAGATTTTGCGATGAAACGAACAGTACAATTGAGATTTTCCAAATATTTGTGCAATGTATAATTCCTGCGTACTAGTTCAAACGAACGGTTTACTATCATGAACATCTTTTACCATATCATCAGATATTTTCTGGGACCGCAAAAGCAACGCTTTGTTCGAAAGTTTGTATGGGAGTGCCACATCTTGTTCATGGCTTCCTATAATTGAAAATATTTGTTGGCTCTCAAAGCCTGAAATCGAAAAGGGAAGGTATTTTCTTCAATATTAAATCATCTGTCAGAAAACAACGAACTCTTAACGTTGATCCACCTTACAACATTACTCTTATAGTTTGCAGATTATAGTTTTAAGTTAACATTTTTTTCTGCTCCATGACAGTTTATTGCTTGATGCATCATTTTTGTGTCTCTTTTCATACA
>JASCZW010021359.1:0-10793 GCA_034211315.2 Aedes japonicus
GAATGATTTTTCAGCAAAAGTCTAATATTTTAGGACAACTTATTCAAAACGACGTATCTGATTTTGTTAACACAGAGGGGAAGCAAGTATCAAACGTAAATTTCTCAAAACTCTCAGAACCCATATGAAAACTTGCATAACCATAACATGATAACCATAACATGGGAAATTTTATTCGTTGTGTTGGTGGTCTTATATAGTTTCCGTGAAAGTGCTAAATGTTTTGAGAATTTTACGTTTGAATTTTACTTCCCACTTTGTATACTAAATCGAATACGTTGTTTTGAATAAGTTGTCGGGCTTATCCACCGAAGCATGTCAAGTGAGATAATTACGATGATTGCTTCCTCTTTCTTAGTGTTATGTTAACTTATAATTCTAAAAACACTTCTACTGTATTTTTTTTAATTAGTTCGATAATTTGTTAGTCTCAGAGGTGAATATCCGGAGCCGATATTTCCAGCCAGGAGCGCTAAAAAATATTTATTGATTTTGTCTCGACAGTTCCTGGTTTTTAATGAAATTTTGTCCGAATGTAAGTTTCTACCCAAGATAACATTTTTCATAAAAAAATCCTAAAATTACCTGGACCAATTTTCTATAATGGCTAATGGAAAATATGAACTTAATTTCTTCAAAAAAATATAACATGTAAACGATTATTCTGATCAAAATGTCTTAAGTAAAGAAGTTGTTGTCATTAAAGGGTTATAATACCTTTTTCATTTTCAAAAAATCGAAAAAAAATTTATTGCTTTATCTTGAAGAACAACTCCTTGAGAACATTTTCCCAAATTTGCATAGAGATTTGAGCAGTAGAAAGAAAGTAACAGCGCTTCTAGTCACGCGCCTCGTCCCGGCCCCAAACCGGAGAGGCCAACTTTAAACGCGAATATCTCGAAAAGGTGTTTTTTGCAAAATGACTTTGTGGTGATATAGATTGGCAAAAAACTACTGTGACGATTTTCTTTATTTTTTTTTTTTAAATGTTCGTACGGAATTTTTGCTGTGCTTGAACGATCAATTTTTCATGCACAAATTTTTATTTCGCCGAAATGAATATTTTAGTAAAACCTCTAGCCACCGAAAATTTTTTGCATAAATCGTTCCCAGATGCACATATTTTTTTTATGAAAACGATCTTCAGGTACACGAAATTACTCTAAACTAATATTTCTTTTTTTTATTTTTATGGTTTCAGTTGACCTAGGGAGTTATCACTGCAAGGTTTTCTTCAAAAAGGGGCTTAAGGGAAACAGCCACCCATTAAAAACTACTTAAAAAAATTCAAAACATTCTTCAAAAAATTTTTGTATAAACATTGTCATTGTACGGTCAGAAAATTAAATTATTCATGTAATAAAAAAAATTGCTTCATACCTGAAAAAAGCCAAACCTCCCTATTTTTTTCGACAAAAAGGTATATAACCCCTTGAGTGTTCTTTAAACAAAAATATACTGAAACCAAAAAAAATTTATTTTTTTGCTAAAACAAAAAATAAATGTTATTTTTTTGAGGCCTTCCCTTCGAATTCTCTTATTTTTTTTTAAACTTTTTTAATTTTTTTAATTTTTGTTTTCAATTTTTATGGATTTTTTTAATATAGTGAAATCGCTTATTTTCTAATATAACTTTACTAAAACTGTAATCTACGGTTTCATTTTTGATGAAAAAGCACATGAAGATTTTTTTCGTAAACTCAGCCGTTCTGAAGTTATTGCGAATTTTATTAAAAGGAAATTTTGTTATAACAATACTTTCAGCCATTTTTAAATGTCTGTCGTGATGCCCACAAAAAAATGTATGATACATTGTATGATATGATACATGTATGATACATTATTATTGAATAATATACAAATATTTCTTAGAAATGGAGGCTGTCAGCCTTACCCGTTTAGGTTTAGACGCAACAGAAGCGATACAAATTGATGATATCTTAGATAAATTACCAGACTTCTTATTATTTGCAAAAACAGTTAATATTTCGGGATTTTTTAAGACTTGTTGTTGTGAAAACAGAAGTCAGGTAAATTTATATGTATACCCGTGTCTGAAACAAATTTATTATATGTACATTTCAATACAATGGAATCTGCCGTGCATTTGAAATGGAAATAGGTACAAAGTCAACAAAGTGCAGTATGTATATTTGGAAGTTCTTTTCAAGTTAAACAAGCAAGTTTGTTTTCAAACATGGATAATACTTTCAAGTGTTGTAAAGCTCTACCAAAATCAAAGAAGTGTGGTTTAGAGACTTGAAACTTGACAGATGGTGTTTTTGAAAAATTGAAATCCTTAGGCTGTAAGATATCATTCTTATAATTCGATGCGAATCTGCAAGAAGTGTCGTCCTCTAATTTATCGTCCCTAGCTAAAAACCATCACCTTCGAATCATGAGGAAGTGCCTTTTACCAGTGATGTTCAATCAACGAAACTTAGATATGGATATGGAGATATGGAAAGTGAATCCAAAGTCAATACCATCCCATCCGTTATGTCTCTAGCTTCATCGGCATCAGCAGAATGCTAGACAACTTTATGACTTGGTAAATAATCGCAAAAAGGATCATGAAACAAAAATGTTTCCACGGATGAATACAAAGAGGCCGGAAAGGAATTCGATCCAGTTTTTAACAAAGCAAAACCAATTCCTGGAGCTCAAAAATATCATTCTTACATTCCAATTTCAAATTACAGTTAAGGTTTTTTCCAAATCTAATGATGAACCCAAAATATGTAATGTCTTCAAATGATCTGAAATGTAATTGATTTATTGGAAATTGAAAAACATACAACATTGTATGAAATACTGCTTATTCTCTCCCTAAACAAAACTATCCGAAACACACAAATATCTATACACATCAACTTGATTCTTTTCCATCGCGTCCAAACAGAAACGGGTAAGATTGACTGTCACCGTGTCTGACAAAAAAATGCCTGTTTTTCAATAATCTATTAGGAAAAAAACGATTTGTTGTGGACATCACGACAGCAATCAAAAAGGGCAGAAAATTTGCAGAAACAAAAATTTCTGTTATTAAAATTCGCAATAAGTGGAGAACGTCTAGGCTTACGAAAATCATATACAAACGCTTTTAAATTAAAAAAGATGCATGAAATCTATTTTAAACGCGTATAATTTAAAAAGATGCATAAAATCTATTTTTGGGATATTTAAAAAGGAAAATTTTATATATTTTCAAAACAATCATAAATATTTGAAAACAAAATATTAAAAAATTAGAGAAGTGTCCAGCTTAAACTTTTCTCCAGCTTAAAGGGCATTACTTCAGCATTTAAACAAAACATTAGGAGGATCGCAGGGGACGAAAGCACGAATTTATGTTTTTTTTAGTTTCAGTGTATTTTTTTCTTTGAAGAACACTTAGTTACCTACAACTTTTCTAAATACGACATTTTGATCAGATGAGTTGTTTGAGAAACAAAATTAGAAAAAAAAAAGTTCAGGATAATTTTGTCTTTTTTAATGGAAAACATATTTTCGGGTGAAAACCAACATATGGACAATATTTCATTCAGATCGGAGAGAGTAGGGTCCAGCCGGTTTCCTATTCTGGCTGGAAATGCTCAATTTATTGTTATTAACAATACTTTATTTATCAATGTTGGTAAAAGTGGGATGCCCACTACTCGTGACTGGTTCGAGTTTAACAGATTACATATTCGTTCGAAAGGAGCAGGTAACTTATAGATTTTATGAAATAGCAACATCATCAACAGCACACAGTATTAACTCTAAACTGACTAAATTGTTTCAAGTGTGTTTTTCGGTGACATGTTTGTTTACATGTAAGCAGTTGTGCAAACGATTGTTTTTGGCTCAGTGGATCGTTTCGTGGATCAGTCAAATTGATCTGGACACGCAAAAGCAAATTCCGCACATTTGGTGCTCGGGAAAGGGTGTCACGTACAACCAATTTATAAAACGGGTGAAAGTGAACCACACTAGTGCCAAAAATTTAATCGAAAATTTCGGTGAGACCCTTTTCGTGAAAGATTTGCTGATCTGGCCAAAAACCGGGTCCCAGCTGAACCGGCCAGGAGTACATAAGGAAAACCCCATCGGCGTCGACGCTGGATTTGGCCAAGCAATTCAGCACCAACATCGGGATGATTCAACGGATCAAAGCTCGGAACTACCTGAAAACTTTTAGGAAAAGAAGGTGCCGAAAATTCTCTAGAGCAGTAAGCTCGGGCCAAAACATGAGTGCGAAAATGTTATAACTGGATTCTGGAGAACAAAGACGGATGCATCCTGATCGACGACGAAACCTATCCAAGAACCACATCTATTAGACGAAGTCGGTGAAAAAGGAACTGATCGACGCGGCACCACGGTGGCGAGGTAAAAGTTTGGATAGAAGCTAAAGGCATGTTCATAACCACGTAGACTAATTTTTGAAAATTTCAGATGTTTCGAGTGTTACTTGGGAACAATTTAAAGCCTTGGAGTGGCAAAAAGCCATTATTGAATTGGCAGCTGGCGTGACAAGCACCCTGGAGAATGGTCTGGCGAGCAATCATTTGCCTGGTAACTGAATGGCCCTTCGCCTTTGGCTAGGCGTCTGTTTCTAGGCAGCCATTGGTTATGCAGTCGGTTTACCAAGCCAGTGGACCATTTGTATCCTCCGGTTGGCGCAAACACGAGCGAAATATGTGTAATATAGTTAGCAGCCATCTTTCGGTAAATCGGTTGAGTGGTATAAACGGTATAAACCGGCAGCCCTAAGTTTGCTCTTTTAAACTGAAGAAATGATCAATGAACATTTAAATTCGTTCCAGAAAATACGTATTTATGACCCATAAAGCTGTGATGAAAATCTATAAACAAATAAAAATGATCCATAAAATACAGCAATGTGTCCGTACTCTACATAGATTTTTGCGATAAAATGTCAAGAATGTACCGTTTATAATTGGGGTATGATCGATAAAATTGTACGAATTACCCATATACAAATTGTAAATGTTCCATAAACGGTTCAACGATGCAGAACTTGTACAATTGAATCTTAGAATGTAACGTTTCCACTGAAAAATAATTTCAGTTTATATTACGAAATCAAAGGTAGAACAAACAAATCTATTCGTTGTTTTGTGCAACGCAACTGATTTGTGCTTATTATGAAGATACATTCGTAATTAATAGCACACGCGCAACTGTCAAAAGCACGAAGCTTTTGTTGACACGGAAAGAACATTCGTACATTGTACGTGAACAATACAAAGAGCTACAAATATTTGGTCACAGATTAAAAAGAAATGTCTCTCCGGTGGTTACATGAAGGACTGACAGATCTACTTTATCGGCTCGAAATGTAATTGATAAAGAAAGGAAACCACGTGGAGTTGTCCAGCATCTTGTTAATGTTTCTGACATGGGATTCGAACTTGAATATTTTGAAAGTGTTGATTCTGAATCCGTGGTTTATCTCACTAGGCCATGCTGACTCGTGATAACAAGCTTGATTTATGAGCATGCACTTATAGCTCTCGACAGCGCTCTAATTTTTATTTTGAGATAGAAAAATTATTCCCACCCATACCAGCAGCAACACCATCATGCATGAGTACGGTATAAAAGAGAAACAGCAATTGGTTGGTGTTCACGAAATGCATTTCGTACATTTTACAAAAAGGTGTAATGATAGCATTTCACCAGATAAAAAGCACAATGAATGTTTCATACAATATACGAGACATTTGTTCTATGTACAAAATCCATGTTTACGAAACGCGTGAAAGCTATTTAACGAAAATAGATTTTCAGTGTGTAAACTAAAGATATGCCCATGATCCAAAATTTATTGAAAATATTAAATAAATTAATTGGCAATGATCCATAAAGGCTTTGGCGAACAAACCACATACTTCTAAATATGGCCCATAGCAAATTAACTTCGTGTATTTAAAAGAATATGTTTGATCCATATATGTTGCTGGAATTATTCCATTTGTGGGTTATTTTGTTGAATTTTGATTCGAATGCATTTGATCTTTGACTGCGCTACTACTCAAATCTAATAACATGTCCATTCCTTTAGCTATGTGGCTATAATATTACTGTAAAAAAAGGGATTGCTTTGGAGTAGATTTAAAAATCTTCAAAAAGCTGACTCACTTCTGCAATCTCACGTTCTTTTACGACCGCAACTGCCACACATATTTCTCAATAATTTTAGTGGAGAGTACTCGTGCTCGTGAACAACTACAGGTCAAATTTAAGACTTGAACAAACTGTTATATGAGATATTTTTTATAAAATTTGCCGGGCGTTTAGCGTTTCTTCGGATCTAAAAATATCCTCCATTAACATCATACCGGACAAACACTTGAAGCAGTCGTTTATACTTGAAAACGAAATAGGAAACATCGGCCGCTTTCTTCGCCTTAGTTCTTCAGTCCTCAACTGCCCAGCAGGCAAGCAGACAATGACAGATCAATGGCATCTGTATAAGGTCTGGCCCAAGGCACAGTTCGCAGGTATTGGAAACAAAAATATCGTAAACATGGCTGAGTCGGCGAGTGATGACGTATATTTAAAAAATTAGTTTAAACGTTCATTATAAACGCTGAATTGTGGAAATAATCCTGATGTAAATGCCATTTATTGAGCAGATGCAATTCCTCCCGGTTACTTGGGTCATTTATAGTCAGTCTAACTGAGTTGATTAAATTTGTGCCACACAAACCTTCAAACGCTGGAACTCGATTGTCAATTGATTAGCGATATAGAGCCATTTTTTTAATTTCTACTGGAATCGGTTGAAAAATTAGTGCTTATGGTGTACACAAAATACAATCAAGAAGCAAATGAATCAAAAAAAAATCGTATGACGTTGCACTTTCCGAGTGCTTGTGTAGCGAGCGTAAGGAGCGCGTTGGTATTGGTGACATGAGCGAATATTGCTCATTTCACTAATATTATCGTGGCAACAGGGCCAGACCTCATATATACGTCATTGGATCTTGATGAGGTCTCGTAGGTCGTCGGCCCCCACCCCCCAGAAAAGTCTACGTGATTTATGAATAGCCCCACACAGAAGCCTCGTTAGGTGGGCTGCAGATTCTTCATGAGGAACCTCTGGCGCAGAAGAAAAATTTGACGGTGAATGTGCGCTAATTGGCCACCTTTTGTCGTCTCAAACTTCCTACAGGAGTAGACACAAAAGAAAACGGCCCTCGGGTGACCTTTTTTCTGAGAAACACTAGCAACAAGTATGGACTATTGATGTTAACGCTGTGCAATAGTTTTCTTTTTGATGATTTCAACAAAGGTAAAAAACCTTCACGATTAACATTTTCTCGTACTTTTCTGTACACCACTTACTTTTAATTTTAATGTGGAAAATTACCACACGTCCCGCACTACTTTTTCTTCTGAGGTTACAACCGAAAAGAAATATTCTTAAATGCGACCGAGAATATATGCTTCTAACCGTGTAAAATTGGTGGTCAAACATCGTGCCGAACCACGAAGTTTGACATTTTACAACCTCCTATCATCTACACTAAGGTCTTTCGCACATGGTTTTTTTTACAAGGTTTGTTTTCGGCTTTAACTCCAGAACGGAACAACTTATCGAGCTAATTCGAATCACATTTTACGATTCGTGCAAAAAGTAATCATATGAAAGCTTTTAAAAAAAAATCACAAGTTGTAGTGTCAAAACTCAAAATTTTAAATACTGTATTTAGACCTTTGAATGGTTTGGTAACACATATAAACAAAATCGAAGCAATTAAAAAAGATTATGTATGTGAATTTATCAACTCTATTTAGTATTTATTGATTAGGGCCTGTTCATAAACCACGTAGACTCTTTTTTGAAGATCTCAAACCTCACCTCCTCCCTTGTAGACTTTTCTCCTTATATTTTTTTGAGATTTTGTATGGAGCGTAGACTTTTGTCAAGAAAATTCAACGTGAGTTATGAATAGCCCTTTAAGAACATTCTTACTGGACGTTTTTTCTGACAACCAATGTTTCGCAAAACTGTAATTGAGAAAATTTTATATAAGAATAACTATTGAACGGAAGGTTGACTTTCTCCATAGTACTCGAGATTTCATAATAAACAATTCTAATTAGTGCTAGTTTCTAATCAAATGTGCTCAAATTTCAAAATGTGCAAGGACACGATTTGAAATGGCTTAAGCATAGGAGAGAATATTTCCAAATTTTCATCAGTCAAACGGGAATGTTAGGGATCAATTTTACATTTTTTATTGGCCAAAAATTGAAAAAATCGTAACCAAAACCAAAAATGCAGGCATGATAAAGAATCAATTTTGCAAGTTTAAGGATCGCCAAACCACCTTTAGATCATTTGTAACATGTTTATGGGTAGGTGACGAACTAGCCCAGGAGGCTTAAAGCCACCCTAATAAAGAAAAAAAAATGTTTATCGATCTAGATATATAACGGTTCATTTTTGACTTTTTTTTGCCTGATTTCATATAAACTATGGATCACATTGATAAAATGGGTCCTGCCTTAGCTCAGTCGGTAAAAGTCGCGGCTACAAAGCAACACCATGCTGGAGGTGGCTGGGTTCGATTGGTCTGGTCTAGGTATTTTTCGTTATGGAAAATATCTCGACTCCCGGGGCATATGGTATGGCTGAACTTGCCGCACAATCTTCACAAAATGGTAGCTGGTATCAAAGGCTCTCAATTAATAACTGTGGAAGGGCATTAAGAACACTAAGTTGAGAGCAAGCTATAAGCTTATTGCGAAAGCAATAAGCTTGAAATGCTTAGAAAGAAGATTGATAAATATTTTGAATCATATCAATTTAATTACGGATATTGGCCAGAGTTTTTCGGGTCATGGCATTCATGTTTTTTATGGAACGATTTTATTTTTTTATGTATTGTTAGTTTGTAAATGCAAAAGAATGTTTGCCTTGTTGAGCGAATAGTTTAATGATGACCAATAGTGTATATAGGCGTAACCAAGTTAATTTGATGAAAGCATAGTCAACAGCTCCTTATGTTAGCTTCAACAATGTACAACGAGTCTTAAGATCAAATATCTTTAATTTTAAATATTCAATTTTTATTATTTCAGTATTTATTCTCAAAGCAAATGTGTGCTGCTGGTTGCAAGACAGTATTATTTTGAATTGCTTACAGTGAACAAAATGATCCATTATTAGTTTTTTTACGTAGGGAATAAAAATCCTTGTTGATATAATGATATGCTGATCAGTTACAATTTGCCAGCATCTGTGATGTGATGTGATGTGTGATAAGAACCCACCATCAGTGCAAGGATTACCTATGGCTGCAGGACTATTCTCAGCAGGTTGTTCTGAGAGAATAGCCTACGTGATGGCTTCTTGTAGCAGGGTCAGCCGATCTCAGTGAGGACCTTCGGAAGACTACGGCCAGAAGGCCGCGTGTCTTCGCATGACAAGGGACTGGCAACTCAACGAACCCTTGTCCAGTCAACAAATCCTTCGACTGCCTTAGGCTATCCCCCTAGGAAATCCCCGTTATATAGTTGCTAAAGGAACAGTTGAAATTTTTAGCATAAATGATTTATCAAAAGTTAAGACAAAGAGAAAATTTCACGGCTATACTGAACTTTAGATTCAATAAACACATTTATTTTTGTTTTTATTTGCAGTAATATATGTACTGGAATATTGCGAATTTCTACTGTTCCTAATAAAATAGTTGTGGGCAATAAAATGAGGAAGGATCTCACCAAAAAAAATAACAGTTCAAATAACTTTCCATAAAAGCATGTCAGTCTCTATGTTGCATCATAAAATCAAGGAATACTACTTTCCACGCATCTTCCACTGCATGTTATTTGTTTAGGACTCATTTGCTTTTATAGACTGATCCAATATGAATGGACCAAGAAATTAACTGCATATACTGTGCTGGTTTTTACAAGTTCTCACTTTTCTCATAAAGAAAGACATAATGAAAGACCCAATTGCTTTATATACAAATTTCAACTTGAATAATTTACATGGAATTTTACACTATTAAAATTTAATTACTTGACCATGTAAAAAGCAGCTACAGTAAGTCAATTCCAACCGTTCACTTACCGAAAACCCAACCTATCTCTTGTTGCATTATTAAATTCTCGTTAATTGAGTTAAAGTGATGGTAACAATCCTTCCAACCTCTCTCGTGTCCTTACACAATAATGAAAAAGCAAGCGAATATTAAATAAAACTACAACCATTTAGTTGAACTAAGGTATTGAATAAAGAGTTTTAAATTTATAATGTTAAATAGAACAAATTTTGAAAAAAATGTCAAATAAATAATGTTGACGATTTTGTTACTATCACTTTATATTCAAGACATAAATATGTTTGTTCATTTGTTTCACTACATAAATATGTTTTTGAGATATTGTCTTCAAAATATGGTAGAAATTAATTATTTGTTGCTTTGCAAACCAGCTCTCCTCAATATTCTAGATGGACAAGTCCTGCTGGACCCGCAGCTGCCTCCGTCGGCACTCGTCCACATCAACCCGGCCGTCGCCGACGTGTCGGAAACCTTCTGGTAATAACATGCTATCTGTGTCTAGTACACTCTTCTTGCACAGATTAATTTATAAACTAAGCCTGCACACCCAATCAAAATTCACTTTGGTACGGTTGTGGTATTTTCTTCTAAAATCTAACTCTAGATATTGACACTTGGTTGCAGGAAACCGAATCAATAAGAAAAATAAACTCGCTTATGACCTCTAACTTTACACGGTTGCTAAACAATGTGTTACAATTT
>JASCZW010021360.1:0-10791 GCA_034211315.2 Aedes japonicus
ATAAAACTGTTTGGCTTCCTAAAAATTCATTTAGTTTACGGTCATAGTTATGTTTATGTGTTTTGTTCTAACACACGCTGGACATGCTTTGTATGTTGAGAGGTGATTTCCTCCATAGTTTCTACAATTTTTCTTTTAGATGTCATCGCAATGTGTGTTTGTTCTTCTGTAATGTACTTGCCGCAGGGGATGCATGATTTTTTACTTTTAAAAGCCGTTTTTTTGTGCGCTAGTCTTCAACATGACGTACAGATCCTAACTGGATATATGTAGATTTCTGGTGTTTCGGGAACACTGATGATCGAGGCAACTCGAGCTTCGGAAGTGGCGTGTTTTTCATTGGCTGCATTGTATTTAAATCGAACATTCGGTATAAAATGAGATTTACAATTAGAGTAATTTTAAATGTATAATCATCCGAGTGTCGTGTTATATAATTATGAGCTAGGCATCGAATCCACGTTAAGTTGTGTGTTTGCCAAAATTCGTTGTTCGAGTTGTGCTTTGTTGTCATCCGGTGAAAGTGTTTTACCAATTTTTTTTTGTCTTTTGTAATACGGTGGATTCATTTTTAAGGAAATTGTGGTATCATGTTATTGCATTATGAGACTTTGCGCTTGCTAAATAGTTTTCTGAAGTATCCTCCGGATAATCGGCTGGGAAGAAAATTTGAAAAATTGAGTTCCTCCAAGCGGACCGTAACCAAGCAGTTTAAAGTGAAAATTTCTTGTTTAAAATCGTGTATTCAATTGGAATGCTCTTAAAAAGAAACCCACGAGACATCGTACATACTTCGCTTCACGACAGTATTACCTTTCGAATAACAACAACTCGCAACGATTTCCGAACAACAATTCGACAAAAAGTTTTCATAAGGGCCAATGTCGCAAACGTAAACAATGACTTTTTCCGCAAATTTCTCGAGAATGCTAACTTAATCATAGTGAATTATGACGACGAATGTACAGAACAGGAGTTCCCCTTTATAATAGAAGTGGTAGTTTACTAAAGCGAGTTAGCATTTTCAAGAAATTCGCAAAAGAAGTCATTGTTTACGTTTGCGACATTGGCCCTTACGAAAACTTCATGTCGAATTGTACTCACAATGCCACCTGCCAAACGTTATTGAAACTATGCGCCCAATATTCTTTTTCTATTCAACGTTATGATGTATGTATCTTCAGCATGTTGCAGCCATGCATTTCTCCTGTTTACTATCAGTTCGTGAAATGTCTCGCTACGTTCTCATTATCATGAGCCAAGGACGTTCTTCACTAAGAATAACGGAAGTTCTAAGGACCTTACCTAGCTGTTGCTTTCATTATTGGTTAGCGCCCACGTCTAACCCTTACATTCTTCCCAGTCTAATGTTATAACCAGGGTATTCGGAGCTGCCTAGAATTCTTCTAATGACGTAACCCGGTTTGATACTGTCTCCACCTTCAGATTGTTGTCTTCTGAATCACGTTTTCAAAAGTCCTACTCCGCCTAGAATCAAATATCAGACTCATGTAAATTTTCAACATCATATTTCCAACGTATTTCAACGTATACGTATAACGTAACTCTCACGAAAGAAGAGCCTTGATGCAAGTAGGATGCCTGTTTTCCAGCCCAGAAACAACAAAGGAGTGCAATAACTTTCTTAGCTTCATCACACTCCCAACGATATGCTTTCTCGCCATGGAAAGCCGCCCGCACAATCCCATCCAATTTCCAACTCCAGATGTCTACGAAGGTAGCATGAGTTCTCAGCATCTTCTTAAGTAGACATCTTATCAACACTTCCCTCTGATCCCTTGCTGACCATAAGGAACTGGCCAGGTGTTGTACAAAGAGATCGATGGATGAAGAGCCTGTCATACCCAAGCCAGCTCTTCTAGCGCTTCCATCGCCTCTAAAACAGCCAACCCAGAATTGTGAATGGTCGGAAAATGCTATGCAATGCTATTTCTGGTGTTTTGGGTACACTGTAGATTGAGACTGTTCACGGTAGTTCTGGTCCTTCCTACATGATTTCGATATATCTTGTGTCAATCAAATTGGATTTGTGTTTTGATAAAAAAAATTTCCGTGAGTAAAATATGTACGTTCTTTAGTATGTCTGATGTCTTCAGTAACATTCTTGAAATAGAAGCTTTACAGTTGTTGTTTTTTAGTCTTTGTGTAGAGTTGAGTATCTTTTCGGCCTCTTTTGGTCGTTTGTAAATAAGTTTGTATCTGTATTGCCCTGCATGTTTCAATTCGGTGAATTGGTCTAACCCTAGGAACTTACCTACCTCCTTGGGTTCGAGAAGATTTGCTCCTTACTTGATTAATATAGGTTCAATGAATAAAACATCGTGTTGCGTATTTTTTATCCATTTATTTAGTTGGTTTTTGTTGGTATTTGTTTTGAATCTTTTGTTTGATTTTGTGTTTGAGTACTTGTGTAGTGTTGTGTTTGTGATATTTTGGGTTGTTAAAATTGTTTTCTCGTCATTTTCTTAGTTAATATTTTTTTTGTATTTGTTTCTCATGTTCTAAGAATCCTTCAAAAATTTCTTAGTCGTAAGTGTGGGGTGAATTTGTATCCTTACCTTTATCAGATGGCATTTTTGAGTTATCTGTTTGTGCGGAATTTACGTTTAATCTTAACTTAGCATGAGCTTGGCGTCCTTCGCTCATTTCTTTAACCAAGCTTTTCAAAAAATTTAGGTTATTATTTATCATTTCTATGTGTTACTTGTTTTCTAACACTTATTAAACAATATTTTACTCCTCTAAACTATCAACAAATCGATATGGAGTTTTCATTAAGGGGGGATATACAGTTAGAATGACCAAAAATTCAACTTTTTTCTTGGATAAAAAGTTAGTAAAATTCCCGTAGAATACGTTCCTAAAACTCTTTTTTCGAAATTAAAACTCCAAGTGTTTCTTTTCATCGTTTTTCGAAGACGCCTTTTTCGCACGCAGACCGATAATTAAAACTTTCAACGCGTTTTTCTCAAAACAGCATGTTCGGAGTTTATGCCGGTGATAACTCAAAAACTAATTATTCGATTAAGCTGAAACTTATAGGGTTTTTTTTAATGATAATATTACCTTCTATATGAGTTAAAAATTGTTGTAATATTTTATAATTATATATGGAAAAATGGCGGAAAAAATGTGGATTTTTTCAAAAAAGTTACGTCAAAAGTGCAATTTGTTTTTTTTTTATTTTTTTTCAAATTATCTACATATTAGCTGTAAATGTAGTTAATGTTACTTTTTTGGGTTAGCAGGTTTCAGATCAAAACTGCGATCAGGAGAGCCGGCACAAGCAAAATACAACGACTTTTTCAACGCTCTCTAACGACCGCCATTTTGTTGAAAAAAAGGTGAAAAATATTATTTTGTTTACAACAGGGATACACTTAAAATTTAATAAAAAAATCGATTGATTTTAGTTAAAACTTTCCCTTAAATGTTTATTTTTTTCAAAAATTAGTTTTTTTCTCTTTCTAACTGTATATCCCCCCTTAAAGGGTGTCCACGATGAAATTGCCACACACAAAATTGATTCGCAAAATTCGAGTTTTCATCCGATTGCCATCAAATTTTCAGGGATTGAGAAATAACTATTAAACTTCATATTACCATTTTACTCGTATTTTATTTACAGTACATACGCAAATGCCCACACCTTGGCCTTAACCCCGGCCATAAGATTCTGCACAACCTGTGAATCAACCGTTTTTTGCATGTAAACTCATACTTTCTTCAGTTCCTCGACTGTCTTCACTACCTTAGGTCGTTTAAGAAGGTGCTGCTTCATAATCGCCCAATACTTCTCGATGGGGCGGAGCTCCGGAGTGTTGGGAGGGTTGAACATTTTCGGCACGAAATTGACCTTACTGTCCGCATACCACTTCAGCACGTCCTTGGAGTAGTGGCATGAGGCCAAATCCGGCCAGAAGATTGTTGGGACGTTGTGGGCCTTCAGGAGAGGAAGCAGCCGCTTCTGGAGGCACTTTTTATGTACACCTGTCCGTTCATCGTGTCCTGGGTCACGAAAGGTGCCTCCGCTTCCCGCACGTGCAGATGGCTTGCGAAACCAAGAATTTCTTCGCAAATTTGGACATCTTCTGAGTGCGGACATGCTCCGGAACGCTGAACTTATCCTTGGCCGTGAAAAACAGGTTGCCGGGGATCTGTTTGAAGTCCGGCCTTCACATATGTTTCGTCGTCCATGATGCAGCATTCAACTTTCGTCAGCATGTTGAGGTACAACTTCCTGGCACGGGTTTTGGCGGACTTGTTCTGCTTCTCGTCGCGATTAGGGGCCTTTTGTACCTTGAACGTTCCGAAGCCCAGCCTTAGTTTTGGCCTTCTGGACAAAACTTCGGCTTAGGTGCAGCTTCTTAGCCACATCCCGAACGGAGGCGTTCGGATCTCGGTTGAAGGCCCCAACTACGCGGTTGTGATTTTTGGTGTTGTACGGAATACTTTTTTCTTCACTTCTGGGCTTCCGATCGGTGGTTAACCGTTCCTCGAACCGCTTAATCACTCGCGACACCGTGAAATTCGCGATTCCCAACGTTTTAGTGATGGAACAATGCGAGAGATCCTTGTTCTCGTGATGAATGCGCAAGATTTTATCACGCACGAGCTGTTCTTTCGACTCCATTTCCGCGAGTTTTGATCACAGGACTTGAAAACTTGCAGGATGTAAATAATGCACTATGAACTAAATCCACCCAAATTTTCATGAAATTCTACCCAACGGTTAAAAAGTTAGAGCAATTTCATAGTGTGGCAATTTCATCGTGGACACCCTTTGAATGGCCCTTATGTCTTGAACGCAAACAATTCTTCCGCAAATTTTTCGAGAATGCTAACTTAATCAGAGTGAATTACCACGATGATTGTACAGAAGGAGAGTTCATCTTTACAATAGAAGTGGCAATTTACTTGAGCAAGTTTCCATTTTCAAGAAATTTGCGGAAGAAGCCATTGTTTACGTTTGTGACATTGGCTCTTATGAAAACTCCATGTCGAAATATAAACTAATGAACATTATTATTTAAACGGGAATTTGTAAAATCACTGGAAATTAGGTTATGAAAATTTTAACGCACACGCAGCTGCTAGATGCTTAACTAAGCTTGACACTTGACTCAACTTTCGCTCTTGTAGTCCGCTTCGAACGACGGTTTGATAGCTTGTGCCCTATGAAAGTCCACGCATTTTTAAACGGACTGTTAGAAATGATTAATCTGCTACACTAGCGCTGTGAGATAGGGGTAAAAAACAGGTGGCAGCCATAAAAAAAACAAGTCTCGAGTAATTCATGATTAGGACCTAAAAGCCAATTGTAAATAATCCCATTGAACGTTGATCTCCCTTGATTCATGGGATCCTACGATATCCAACTACATCATATATTACAACAAACATTCCTCTACCAGATGCTGATTTCCATAATCAAGAGTGTTTTCAGATTCGGGAGAAATCGGGAGAAGTCTTTGTTAACAATTGGTTTTTAGGTCCTAATCACGAATTACTCGAGTAGTAATCAATTATTGCAAAATAGCAGCGGTTTCTCACTACGTCCATACTTTTTGGGGCAGTATATAGAAAAGAAAAAAAAAACACTGCAAAAGATTCAGAACAAAATTTTTAAGTTGATTTTGAAGCTACCCTTGTGGTATAGTAGTTCCGAATTATATAGAATTTCAACTGTAGAGTCTGTGAAATACATAAGGTTTTGATAAACTACGTCGGTTGTTGGAGCACTTACGGTAATTTTGAAAGTTAATTGATTTAGTTTTGAAAAAAGTAAGCAGGTTATAAAAGTGCAGATAACAAAAGATATTTGCGAGACGAAAACAAAAAATTCTCGCTTTGTATTACAATCATAACCAGCAGATATGTTACTAGAAAATGGGAAGAAAGATTACTAATTTCCATTCCAACTACCATTATTGATTAGCTTAACAGAAACGCGTATTTCGTCTACAATGTGCAGACTTCTTCAGTATCGATTACTAATGCTGATACTCAGTGAATTAAAATTCGTGAATGCATGAATGATAAAGACATTGTCCTAACTTTTCAATGTTGGGACAAAAAATAATGTATCTTTATCATTGTTGCATACTCAACACAATAATGACAAATTGCATGGCAGTTGAATCAAGATATTAATGTTTCACAACATCCGATTGTTATTTTGGAAAGAGACAAGGCGTTGTTCACTCAGCTAAATAAACTTTCGATATTCATAAGATTACATTATGATTATTTGCTATAAGGAATCAGTATGAATTTCATAAATTTATCTTATGAAATATAATGATGTTGAAAAAATAAAACTATGGAGCAACCTGGATTCGAACCTTGGACGTTGACGTTGTGGGTCCAGTGACTTGCCCACTAGTATATATCAACACTTGTGATCAGGAAAGCTTAAAGGCGTACAAGAACAACGTCGGGTGAAACAAAATCCATTCATAAGTCAGCCTTATGATATTCCAAACCATCGTTCATAAGTTGAACCTTATGAAATTCATAAGATTATTTGGTTCAGTGTTTGTATATTGCTTTGTATGCAACATAAATGAATTCAATAATGTCACATGTTGCATCTACCGAAAAGAGACAATGTTTAGTTTTATCCCTCTTTCTCTCTCAAACATTTTGTCGAGTGATAGGGGATAGTTGGTAAAGATCGATACCTACTGCTGTAATGAAAAACATACGATTTGCAATAAATTTCAGTTTGTTCTGTTAACATGAACTAAAGTTTATCATGCATGTTGTTTTAATATCATAAGATAAGTAATTTATTCCTAAGAAATTGATTTGCAATAGCTAGTGGTCATCTTTTCAACCATTGTCCGGTTCTAGCGACATTCCCCTATTTATTGCATACGTTTCATCAAAGCTTTTGCAATCCCGACTAGTGCTGTTCTTCCAACATTCGAGCGATCACTAATTTCCGTTCCTTGTGGCATTTCTTCAGTGCATTTTGTTGCGTTGTGTTGTTTATAAAATAATTAAAAAATGGATTCTACAGTTGCATACAAAGCAATATACAAGAACTTTTACGGAAGTTACAATGTTTTCCGGTGGGTATGGAATTACCTCTGAAGATATTATCTAAAATATTTCCAAGATGTCGTGAGACGCGTCAAATCACATAATGATTCGATTACAAGATGAATGGTAGCCATACAGAGTGCTCGGAAGAACGTTGGCCACATCCGACATGCTGCGGGTACCTATGGAATGTGGCCAGTTTTTGATCTGAACTAAAACATTCCATGCGACATCTCTAATTACATTTAAATTCGATAATTGCCCAAAACCTTATTGGCATGTTCTAGGTACGTCCGGGGAAAAGGCTTCTTTTTTTACTTGGACCAGAACTTATCATGCTACACCGCATCACTACGGAAATCCAAAATAGGGGCTAATAGTGGTAGAATCAAGTGTAAAGAACCACATTGGCTACATCTGGACACGATCTGGTCAGTGATGGTAAATGTACTGTATTTTGGTGTTTCTCTTCAGCTCAAAACCTAGAATCTACAATTGTATCTGTAGATAATTCAGCAATACAAAGTTGCGATATGCATTCAACCATGTTTATTGAATTTTCTGGAAAGTCAAAAGATATTATGAGAATAATCTGGGATAATATTGGTCATTCTAAGGTTTGCCTTTCAGCTAAAAAAGATACAGTTACAATTGGTTCAGCGCAAATCGGGCCAAGAGCCTATCGAGAATCATCAGTTTTGTTCGACATATTCAATGCATAACTTTTCAACTGCGAATGCCTTCGAAGTTTATAACCAACAACCAATTTGATGATTCACAAGACGCGGTTGGGTAGCTCAGTGGTTACGTTCTGCTTACTGAGCAGATGGTTGGGAGTTCAATTCCAGGTCCGTCCCCTTCCTTGCCATTTGTCACTTGCCTCTTTCTATCACCACTAGATTTAAAATCAATACCAGTCTAATGCGCTCTCTTTCATTGATCGCTTCACTTACCACAGTGCATCCATGATCTAAAAATAATCTGCCTCACTAAATCAAAACTATCCTTCCCTTGACAATTGCTGAAGATGCAGTGGTGCTCACGGTCTCTAATAACAACGATTGTCAAACTAATCATCCTTCTTCCCCTCACACAAAGACCGCTAGGACGTGGCCAGCGCCAGTACTAGATCTATAAATAGAATTAGTGAACTTGTACACATTGAAGATGTAAAAGCTACTCCCATGCTCCATCTATGTGGTTGTTTGTGCAATTACACTAGTTCTGATCAGTAAAGGAGTAGCAACTACGATATTGCACGGTCTTTTTATAAAAAAACAACCAATTTGGGTGATTCATATCCGCAATGTCCCAAAAAATATTCTGTGAGGATTGACTACATCCAATAATGTCGGTTGACTAAAGAAGATCCACTGAACATGGTTGAATACATATCGTATGTTGTATAGCTCAAAAAGCAAACATTTAATATTTCAGCTCCTAATTTTCGAGCTCCAGAACTGTATGGCTGATAAAGACATCCCAGATCATCTCATAATGTCTGCTGATCAGCCAGAAGACTCAATAAACATGTTTGAAAACGGATCATAACTATGTGTAGTCGAAAAAGGTACAGTTACAATTATAGATCCTATGTTCAGTACTCCAGGACAGGTTGGATGACTTAGAATATCCCAGATTATCTCATAATGTTGGTTGCTCGTTTATAAGATCCAATGAACATAGTTGAACACATAATGTACATTTTCACATCTGAAAAAACTACAGTTTCAATGGTAGATCCTAATCTATGAACTAATGAACAGCCTGGTATGCCCCAGAACATCCCAGATTTCATCATAATGTTGGTGGACTTCCCAGAAGATCCATTGAATATGGTTGAATACATATCTTAAATTTGAATAGCCGTGAAACTACAGTTACAACTGTTGATCCTGTTTGGATCACCTAGAACATCCCAGATTATCTCATTATGTCTGTTGACCTTCCAGAAGACTCAATTAAAATGGTTGAATACATATCGTTACATTAGTATAGCTGAAAAAGCAACACGTTACAGTTGTAGATCCAGGTTCTGAACTCCAGGACAGCTTGATTGACCTAGAACATCCAAATTATCTCATAGTATCGGTTGACCTTTCAAAAGATACAATCAACTTTATTGATTACATATCACTAATTTGGATAGTTAAAAAGCTACAGTTAAACGTTAAACGCACATATTTCTTATTTTGCTCTGATAAAATAGTCAATTTGCAACAAGTTTCCACAAGATAGTGTTTGCTTTTGTTCTGTGTGTGATTTTACAGGCATTTTTCTTCAGGTGGAAGTCTATCCACAACAAATTTTATAATTATTCAGATCAGTAATTTTTTCGACAGCAACAACTGATTGTCGCTATTTTTCATGTTGCTGATAAAGCATTGTTGCTATCGGTAGTGTGGTTAGCAATAATGACAAAACGTTATTTTGTCGCTGATACAGGAAAACAAGATCGTTGCAACATGTAAGTGTGAATCACAACATTTTCTTACAGCAACTTATCTCTTTCCATAATCGATGCAACATTTTGTTGTTTTCTTCATATTTTGTTGCAATAAATTCAAACTACAAAATGTCTTTGTTGCATAGTGTAAGAATAACAGGTGTATCAGTGTATCCGTATCCGATCCAGAAGCAGTGTAATTGCACAGAGAGAAAGCCACACTATGGAGCTTGACATCTCAATGCACTGAGTTCACTAATTCTGGATCAACAATAGAAAGGGCCTATCAACATTTTAAACAAACGCTTCAGACTTATTTCCTCGCAATGCAAACCAATACCATCACCATGTAGGGGAAAGTCTCCCCTATACGATGAGTTTGTAGGTTTGCGCGTGGCATCCAACGGCTTCCGAGAAAACAGGCCGGGAGTGTTTGTTTACAAATGTTGATGGGCCCTTTTCTGTGTTGATCCAAAATTATCAAAGTATCGGTGCCGGCCACGTCCTCACGGTCTTTGGGGAGAGGGAAGGATGATTAGCTCGACAATCGTTGGTTAGAGACCGTGTTTACCACTGCGTCTTCACAATTGTCAAGGGAAGGATAGGATAGTTTTGTGTTAGTGAGGTAGGTTATTTTTTAGATCATGGATTCAGTGTGGTAAGTGAAGAGGCAAGTGACAAATGACAAGGAAGGGGACGGGCCTGGGACTGAACTCCCGACCATCTACTCAGTAAAGCAGAACGGATAACCACTGAGCTATCAGCCACGTCTATGATGACGTGATTGTGTTGTACCTAAAAACTGGTGTACTGATGATAAAGTGTCCCCAAACAACATTGATAATAAAAAAACGACATAAAATGTTATCAACCTGACGACACTGATCTTAGTCGACCTGCAAGACCATACACTACAGTAGCGTGTTCGCCACCGCGTGGGTAGTCATCCGTACTACCATTTCTTCGGGTCCGTTGGGGAGCATCAACGTCAACGTACCGGTTTGAAATTTCGTATGTTTGTTTTCTTCAAGACGAACATTTCAAGAGGTGGAATTCTTGACTTGGCAACTTTTTTGAAAATAAGGGATGGCCTAGTGTATCACTCGTCAAGGTTATCTTATGGTTTTAGGTACACAAAGAGAATATTTGACGATACTCAGTACGACACACAAAAAGGATAGTTGGGATTAATGGAAATTACTATACTTTCTTCTCATTTTCTAATTACAGGTATTCCTTTAAACAGCTCACACCCTCCAGGATTCAGCAGATATGCT
>JASCZW010021361.1:0-10801 GCA_034211315.2 Aedes japonicus
TTCTAATAATACTCCTAAAAGTTTGAATTAGTATGAAATGAGCTTCCATTTGAAGATGTGTTAGAAGGGTAAGTCGGTCAGATTGTCCCATGTCAATTGCGTTCATTTTACAGCCATTGGTAGAAAGAATTTACCTTAGTAGTTCCCTGTACAGCTTGTTGTTTTTTTGTATTCTCCCATGCGCAGAGTACCGATCTATGATGAAATTTGTCAGAAGCAGACAATTTCCATTCCCCATGAGAGGCTCCAGGAGCGGACCGCAATCCACCGCGAGAACGAACAGAAACCAAGAGAAAGCATTGACAGCTCCGTATAGGGCAACGGCAGGCCTCGAAACTGAAAGACACAAGCCCGAAAACGAGCAAAGGGCATTTGAACGGTAGTGTCCGATCGCGCACACGATCCTCCAACAAGCCACCCAACGCAGAGCAGGCAAGATGGAGGATACTTTCCCCTTGCCCACCCCACACCGGGAAGCCCGGCCAAAGATCATGCGCCCGATCGGACGCCATCCACTCGCTCTCAGACCTGTATTACCCAATCTCAAAGCCCGCCGCCACCCCACACGGAACACCCAATACTCCCTCCTCGCCCCGCCCCAGTAATAAACCACCGACCACTCCCAGAGCCCCCCATGGAGACGGAAAACCATCCGCTTTTGAGAAACTTCATCACATGAAAGGTTTATTCTGCTGCTTCAAATGGTCTTTCATAATCGGGCCCTCCGCGTCCTATTTCTTATGTACCTGCCTGTCATCGTCCGTCTTAAGTAACACTTTTCTATGGCTATGTGCTTCACTTCGAACAGTCAGATTACTACGATCAAAACATTCACCCTTTTCGAAGATGTTGCAATTACATTGACTTATTATACCATTAGCAAACTAGGTATTTATGTTATTTAGTCCATAAAACAAATGGATAAACAACAACATAAGTTGCCACGAAAATGAAAAGTGTACTTTTAGTCATTTCCCTAAGATTGAAAGTAAGAAGTCTAACATTGAATTGCGGCCTAACCTGCCAGTATCATACCTGATGTTAGTGCCTTTATATAAACGTTCTACGACGTGGCATTGAAAAAATAACTAGAATATGTGATACTTTCACTATTGGTCAAATTTTGGTCTCACATGCATGTTTATAGCATAAGATAAGCCCTCTCACCGTCGACAAGGTGTAAACTTTGACCCACGAGAGGGATTTTAATTTTTACTCAGTTCAGAAGAAATAAGAATTGATTTGAATAGAATCGTTGGCCGTATGCGGAAGTACCCTTGTTTTAAATTGATGGTTGCTGTAGAATAGTGTTTTGAATTGTGTTTTTATTGGTTAAAGTTAAACGAAATATGCATTAAATACAATTATGCAGTTTAACAGAAGTGATCGGTTCTAATTTTTCAATTGAAATTTGATGGAAATGTGTATGTTATAATTTTGTGAAAGTATCCAATCATATTCCGGTAGTTGGTTCAGGTAAGAATCAACACTTATGGTGCATTTAAGATATCCTCGAGATCATCGCATACTTCGCCCACGAGCATGTTGATTATGTCCAACAGAAGCTCTGCATACTTCTGATCCTCCTTGGGAAACACCAGAATACAGCGAGCCGTTTCGCGGGCTAAGCTTTCCTTCGTTATCGCCGGTTTAGGTTGGCGCAACTTCCGACGGACAATTTCAAGTCGCATGACGTCAATCGCTGCCAGGGAGCGAGTTTCGACGTTCCGATGAATGATTGCTTTGAATTTGATTAGGTTTGTCTCCAGAAATCGCCTCTGACGGACGGTTAAGTGTATCAAGGGATGGTCTTCGGCTGTGATTCGTTTCTCGATACAAGCCGTAATGACGGATGGAATTTCTAGCTCTTCGACGGAAGATGAAATGCTCTGCTCCGAATCCACCATATGTCCTACTAATGAAGTCACGGATGTAACCGGAGTAGGAGGCCGAAGGCGTGATTTCTTAAAATGTTCTTGTTCGGTTTGAATCTCATCTACAATTTGGACCTCACCAATCGAGACCCGGTGTCTCGAGCTTCCGGAACGACTGCCCAGTGACGAGCGTTTCCAACGGGCACTCCACGGGCCACATAGCGTCGATTGGCGTTGCTGTCGGTCGTCCGATTCGATGCGGTTCCGCATTTTAGTTGCCACCTGTTCGATGAGGTAACAACCGGCACGTACGACCTGCTCTTTGATTTGTTCCAGGTTTTTCAACAGGGCGTCACTTGTGTATTGAATGGTGTGTCGATCCAACGGTAGCTGTTCGGAGGGCATATTGGCAAAGTCGCTGATCAGTTGCCGCGCCGTGTCGATTATCTGGGTGCTGCTGATGGTGGGACTTATGGTGGTGTGGATGCTGTAGGCGATGTTGACGGCGTTTTCCACCGAAGCTCGGGACAATTGTCGGCTGAGATCGGGCTGGCGGATTCGGATGTTCTGCCAGGCGTTCAGCATTGCCCGCATGAGGGCGGGTTTGGAGCGTTTGTCGTACTTGTTGGCAAGGTTTCGGGTCTTTCTGCTCGTCAGTTGTCGCTCGAAGTGATCTTGGAGTTGGGCTGATCGCACAATCCGACGTTGGACGTTTCTTCGCATGTGCTGTAGAAAGTGCTGTAGAAGTGTTTGACGTTCGGCTTCCGCTTGTTGAGAGGATATGAAGAGCATCTTGTGGCGTTCTTTTACCTGGGATGTAAGAGAATAGTTCAAGGATTGATTTCAGCGGAAGATGGGTTCCCTTAATTTACCATGATCCTTTTTGATTCACGGGTTCTCTTTCTCATAACGGACATCCGTCGGGCTCGTAGATTGTCCTGATCCCGCAGTCTTCGTTTCAGTCGTAGAAAGTATCTGTGAAGTTTAGAATTATCAGATTAGGATTGTCATGTTTAACAACGTTCCCGGGAATTACGATTTCCTAGAAGCCTTCAGCAGTTTGTTGTTGTAACGGACTTGCAGCATTCGCAGATGACCATCGTCCAGATGGGTTTGCTTAACCGTGTTGCGACGCTGTAAGAACTGTTGCATTTTGTTCTGATGTTGTATAATCGACTTCAAAGTTCTGGAAGATATATGATTTTAAAATGTTTTATTGATACCCATGGGTAGGAATAAGTACTTTTGCCGTTTTGCTTCTCTCAATCCCCAGGCCTTGCATCTCTTTCTTCCCACTTTATCATCAAATTCGTAGTATTTTTGAATATGAAGAGCTGTTTTTTTGTCCCGGTATTCATCCCACCATGATTTGTCCTATTAAATGGAGTTATTAGAAATAATAATAAAAATACAACATGATATTTTCTGTTCATTGCAGATCTTTTGACAGTCCGGTAAGTTATTTGCGTTGCAAAAACTATAGTATACATCAACACAATGGGTAATGCGGCAAACCTAATAAGTTTCTTCTGAATAATAGTTAAAACTGGGTATTTAGTACAAACATATCTACTAATTGACTGTTGAAAAAATCAATAATTTTGCTCATTTTTCGGATTAGCTTTCATTTGTATGCTCTCGTGTAACATTTGAAAAGGCCCTATCTTCGTTGATCAATTCTCTTCATCGGTTTCCCTTTGGTTTATCACGGCTAGGTAATTGAATTTGAGGCTCTGTCAACAGCTCAGGTCGATAGAAGACGTTGTTAGCTTGCACATTGAACAATACATTCAATGGAAAAGGCTTACGCAGCCACATTATTCACCGAAGTCGATGAAGAGACTCTTTTCAACGATGATAGGACATTTTCAAATGTTACGCGGAATTTGGAATAACATTTCTGATGTTAGCTTACCAACTTCTGAAACTCTTTGCGTAGCTCGTGTTTGTGCAGCTTCCACAGCAAAGATCGGAAACGGTTGAATTCTGCCAACGAACATACGACCTCATCTTCGTCGTTGATCAACTGCTGCTGTTTTAATATCTAGAAAATCCAAGGGAAATAACTTAGATCAACTTCCTCTCTCGAAGCAATGTTCGACCCACATTTCTAATTTCCCCATCCTGGTAGAACCCCTTCAGATGTTTGTCGTGTAACGGCCGATAGCGAAGCTGGGAATCATCTCGGACCAGTGGATCGGTCAAATCGAAATCGATCGGTTCTTGATTGTGGAGGATCTGCTGTCCCAGGAAACCACGGCTAAAGGTCGGTGGATGTATGGGACATGCCTTTGCCGGTAGCTTCTGATCTAAGGTAAGCTTTTCCCACTGTGGTAGACCTCCATGGCGGGGTAGAGAACCGGTCGGTACTGGGACGGTTTCCAACAGTTTTGAATAGGTGGTTGGACGGCGAAGGTGCAGGAATTTTGACATTTTCTTGCGCGGCTGTTAGCTGGACGGTGGAATGTGGCTTGGTTACTTGGATTAAATCCTGCGATGAAGGTTTGTAATGATAGATAGGACTGAAAATGCGTTCAATAAAAGTGAAAATGGACTGAAAAATAGTGAAATAAAAAGACGAAGACCCTTGTAAACCATTTACAAACCGTTTCAACCTGAAATCAGGGGCGACGTTGCGGAATAAGAATTAGAAGATTTAGAAGCGACGTAATTTAATTCTCTTATTATCTTTACTGGGTTATTACAGATTCCAATAGAAATTAGAACGATTGTGGAAAAGTATGCCATTCAAATAACTCACTTTAATAACTTTTGGATTAAGGGATGTTTCACGAAAAATTACTTCTCAAGTTTGGAACTGTAGACACAATATAAATAAGCTTACCGCTTGTACAATCGTGGAAAGTTAGGGAAGGATTCAAATTGATACGAAGTTCTCATGCAACACACAAGTTTCATTTTCATTTTCATTTTCCTACGGCAAAAAAATTTGATTTATCCGTGATTGGTGATTGGCATGTCATTATGAGGAATTGTTTTGATGATGTGCACATAAACTCTTTTTTTTTTTAATAAAACAAAAAAATAAAAGGCGATTTCTGAACAAGTTTACAACCGCAACAGCACACATTTTGGAAGTACGATCAGGATCTTGAAAATCGAAAATCGAGATTTCCTTTGAGGAAAGAAATGTCTTGCGGGTTGCCGTTATTTCGGGGTATGACTTGTGTGCAAGTCACATTTGCGGGCATGCGCAATGTTTTGTGGTGAGTTTAGAGTGGTTTATACTGATCATTCCAAAAGGAGTATGCTGCACGGTAATTCTAAGGTAGTCATTTTTTGACTACATTCTATGCATTATGTTCAATGTTCATCTCCTTACGTCAAAAAAGGCCTAGTTTTTATTCCCAAAAAGTTAATACCTTTAAGTCCCTTAGAAAAAATGCATTAAAACAAGGCTATCATCAAAGTGGAAACATCGATTTGTTCTAGTTGACTGACTTTGCCTGAAAAAAAAGTTAAAAAAATGGGTTCTTGCAAGCAAAACCTGAATCCAGTATCATAGGCAGGCTACGAAGCACTAATTAGATCATTTATATTGATATTAATATTGATTATATTGATACTATAATCGTCGCTTTCTCAGATATGAAAACTTTCTCCTGTAAATCATCAATCCCAGCAAGAAGAAAGATGTTCCAACCTTATGGTGTGTTCCAAAAATTCATAAACCGGGAAATGAAATGCGTGAAATCATTTCAGCGATAGGATCACCCACGCACAAAATTGCAAAATGGTTAGTTAAACAATTTCAAAACATGCCCAAACAATTCCCCAGTAGATCAATTAAAAACTCACAACAATTCACAGAGCTTGTCCAAAACACAGACATAAAAGAAGATGAAATTTTAGTATCTTTTGACGTCAAATCCCTCTTCCCTTCAATTCCAGTAAAAGATACAATCAATTTATTAGAAAAGTGGTTACTTTTTCAAAATGACGACATAACATGGAGGAAAAAAGTACGATCATACATAAAACTAACACAACTTTGTATGGAAGAAAATTACTTTTCCTTCAGAAATTAACATTTCAAACAATTAAAAGGCGCCCCTATGGGTAACCCCCTATCTCCTTTTCTGAGCGAAATCTTCATGGCTAATTTCGAAGAACAATTGCAAGATCAACTACCTACCGTTTGGTATAGATACGTTGATGATGTGTTTTGCATTTTAAAGAAAGATCTCTTAACTCCCACCCTAAAAACCTTAAACAACGCACATCAAAACATAGAATTCACTTATAAAATTGAAAAAGATAATAAATTACCATTTTTGGACTTGCTCGTAGTGAAAGAACAATCTAAACTCACATTTGAAATTTACAGAAAACCAACAAACACAAAACGCACAATACCACATACGTCTAACGACTCATACCAACACAAAATATCATCATTTAACCACATGATACACAGAATACAAACATTACCCCTAAGTCCAAACGGCATAACTAAAGAACTCGACTACATTTTTGACACAGCACACTTGAATGGTTACTCCCGAAAACTAATACAAAACGTAATCAACAAAAAAACACAAAAACAATACAAACAATCACTCACCACATTAACAGATACAAAACCCCAACTTAAAAGAATAGCAATGACATACGATAACCACACTACACAATTACGACCAATCCTACGCAACTTCGGTTTTGAAATAGTTTATACTAGTAAAAATAATCAACTTAAAACCCTCTTAGGGTCGGCTAAAGACCCCATTAACAGTCTAAACAAATCCGGGGTCTACAAAATAACTTGTGACCATTGCGGCAAAATTTACATTGGACAAACTAAACGTAATCCCAATATTCGATTCAAAGAGCATATTGCAGAAGTCACTAAAGCAAACAAAGACACTGACAAAGGGATCATACACCATTTTAAATCAAAAGTAGCTGAACATATATTCAACGAAGAACATTTCTTAAACTTAAATAACATACAAATCTTAAGACATACCACAAACCCCTGGAAACTAAATGTAGCGGAAAGCATAGCAATCCACAAACAAAATTCCAAAAAATTGCTTAACAAGGATCAAGGAAACGGATATTCGTGGCTGTTTAAATTTATACCTTCACACAAAAACAACTCACTACACAACAAAACACCAATTTGACTAACTTCAAACGAAGTAATAATGAATATCAAACAACATTTCATGTTTCCATCAAAAAATGCAATTTCAAAAAATGGCTTGTAAGATGGAACACCATTCGTTTTCTGCTCGTAACATGCAAAATTTTAATTTTTTCGATAATCTTTCGAAAGAGAAACTAAAAGGCACCAAGTTTGCCCACGGAACTGATTATCTTCCGTGATCAAAAAAAATATGGCCTATTTTCTAAATTCATCGAAAATTGCAATTTCAAGAAATGTATTGTTATATTTCAATTTATTGTTACTTCCATGGCATTTCCAAACATAAAAAATATCATTAATATGTTTTAACACGAAAAATAATGTGTTCCATTTTACAAGCCTAACAGTGTTCCATCTTACAAACATGACGCCATAAACACAAAACTTAAAAAAATTGTTTCACTTTACGATTTGTTTGGAAATGTCTTTGGATCATCAAAATACACCGAAAATGCTAGCCTACACAAATGTTAACCTTTTGATATCGATGGGAAATTTCTACTTATTAAGCACTAGAAATAATTGCTATTTTAATTATTCCAACACTTTCGAACATTGAAACCTGGAAGAGCTAAATCAAATGAGTGAATTCACTCCAAAAACAAATGAAAATTGAAGAATAGAAAATTTTTTTTGGTTAACACTTGTCAGCGCGATAGTGTTGTCGCTATGAATGTCAAAAGTGGTGCTGTTCTATCTTACAAGCCGTTCCATCGTCAACTATATGGGAAATGGTCCAGGAATGGTTTGTGTTTATGCGGGATAGAATCAACATAGATTCAGTGTAACCGAATCAGTAACGCAAAATGAAACTAAAACTAAATTTGATAGTACAAACAAATCATAATCGAATATTGACCGGCTTGTACCCCGAATTATAGTGTTATTTTTTTGTGTACTTTGTTTCCAATTTATGAAATGGACATCGGGTATACCAAATGTCGGAAGTAGTGCACTGTATGACGTATCTGAAGCACTATACAGTGCATTATTTCTCACATTAAGTATAACGTATGGATCGAACATAAAACCGATTGTCGCTCGTCGAAAAATTCGGGTTTCAACTGAAACGATAATATTGCACACTAAGACATTTTTACAGTATTCGGTAATTTTTTACCGAACTTTCAACAGCTGAACGTTCGGTAATCCGATTTAACGGATTTCGGTAAAATTTGACAAGTTCCGGTAAAACTTAAAAATGAATTATTTTTGTTCCCATACAAATCTTCGTATGAACAGGTTGAAAATAAATGAACCGTAATGAAAACAAATGATTGACACGAAGCTAATGAATCGACACGAGCTTTCAGCTGGTGGTTTGATGGTTTGTTCTGCGATATTACATTTACAAAACAACAAAACAAAATAAACTAAACACGGCAAAAATGATTGTGAAAGCTTTATCTGATAGTGGTATCCGAAGTTTTTCTGTTCAATCAGGGAACGTCCATTAATTACGTCCGGCAAAAAGTGACTTTTTACAATCCCCCCCCCCTCCCCTTGTCACGTTTTTTTTTGGATCTTCAATTTTTTTTTGTATGGATCGTCACGTTTTCCCAAATCCCCCCCCTCCCCCTCTACCACGTGACATAATTAATAGACCTTCCCTTATTTTACCACCAGGTGATAGATCGCCATGTTTGTTTATGTTTTATAATCGTCAGTCCAGTACCATTTTAAGCATCAACCACAACGTTTTGAAATTGTGCAAATTTATTTTCAAACAAAAACTCCACTATTACGCTGACTCAGCACGCGTTCAGAGCGAGTTATCGAAGGTTCGAGAGAGCACATATATTTCGCGCGCGCAGTGTGCCGTTGTGGTCCGTATTTCTCCGAAGACCTTGACGGCGCCACGGTAACGGCCAATGGCGAGCGCTATCGGGCCTTTTTACGCGATTTTGTGGCAGATGAGGTGGACGTACAAGACATGGGCCACTGTTGGTTCCAGCATGACGGCACAATATGCCATACAACCCGTTTAACAGTGGATTTACTGCGTGCCATGTATTCTAATCGATTTATAACGAAATACCGTGATTTCCGCACTTGTGTTTTTCCTGTAGGGATACCTAGAGAGAAACGGTTATGCTGACATACCAGCCACTCTTTACAACATACGCCGAGAAAAAACGCTGCCAGTCAACCCGAAACACTAAAAACAGTGATGGAAAATGCCGAAAAACGGGCCGCATTGTGTGTGGCAGCCGGAGGTGGTCACTTGGCCGATGTTATCTTCTAAAAGAACTTTTGTTCTACCCGTTAGTTGAGGCGAAATTTCGGAAACAATGAATGAAGTTAGTGATTAAATTGATAAGTCGTGACATGATATCACTTATCAGCTTTAATTAAAGGCAGCTAATGGGAAGCGGGATATGGAACCATCATCTTCCATATCCTAATTATTTTGAAAAAGCAGAACATCTGCAGCCAGTCACTGGCTAAGGTAATAATCGAGAAGATCCGGAGATTGAAGAGAACATGCGGATCATGTCTTAGGAACCTTCGTGAAGAAGCTGTTGCTGGTGGAACTCCGTTAAAAGAAATTAATGGAGAAACATACGCATGAAATCCAGCTGAATTCTGGTTTCTTAGCAGAGAAGTGATGTGCCTCCTGGATCTCGCCAATGTCATTCCCCAAATAGGTATCAAGTATTTCCCAATCCCATAACCGCCACATCCAGCTATTCGACGAAGATGCTGAACAGCACTCACGCTTATTGTATGAAAAAAATAAACTGCATTTTGCTTCACAGGAAGTGTATTTCAGATGAAAGCCTAACTTTATCTCACGATAACCTTTTTTTACCAGAGGACTCGGCCTTTGATGCCTTATTGGAGCAGCTGAAAAACACTGATGTCGAATTTTTTTCTCTGCGGAAAGTTCCGGCTATGCATGAGCAAATATCTATGTTGTAGTGTTCGATGGACAAGAGAAACTGGCACATTCACAGCCTGACCAGACATAACAATAATGTTCATTTCCGAATGCCAGAATATTCACCAAGGAAATGACGTCGAACATATACTACAGTGAAAAAGTTGTAAATATTTGACGAAGGTTGAGTCAGACCGGAAATCTAACATGCTGAGAAAGAGGATAAATCAATAGTCAATATACATCAGTTTAAAGGAATTCTCACACTAACTTCCAGTTATTAATTTCTTGAGCTCCATTCTTTATCCATAAAAACAGTGTCCGAGACCTAAATTTTGAAATCAAAACAAAACAATCACCTGGTTGCCAGGCGTAGCCAAAATATAAAGATTCAACTGTCAAACTACCGTGGCACACATGGGCACCTATTAGCACTACGATCCAAACATCGTAACGCTTAGTGGCACACTAAAAAAGTAGGCACAAAAAATATTGTGGCGAGCGACTCCACCCTTGGATGGTATACAATTGTACTCAAAAATTGAGTAAAATGAAACGGGAGGGTACGATAAAGTCAAAAAATAGGCGCAGGGCGATACTTTTTCCAGCACTTGTTAGCTAACATTGAAAATTGCGAAATCAAACATACCACCATAGAAAGGCGAATATTAAAAAACGAACGAATTTTCATCAGTATTATATATGAATCATAAGCTAGCTTTGTTAACTGTCTGTATGCTAGATTGTATTTGAATGTATTCGTGAATTTGTAAAATCGGTTTAAAATTCAACTCTATATATTACTATCTTCATTCCCCTTATATATTACTTCATGTTTACATTCTGCATGTTCGCCCAAATCGAAAATTGCTCCGG
>JASCZW010021362.1:0-10756 GCA_034211315.2 Aedes japonicus
ACTTATCAGGAAGAGGAATGTGACTGTCAAAAATTAATAATAACTACTGTCGATGCGTATCGAGGAATTTAAAAATAAATCACAGACTGCTGAGATATTGCTGGACATCTTCTACCTTTGCTTCTTCACCGGAAATCTGGCAACTAACTTTTCTTTCCGGTCAAGGGGTGAGTCGCTCAGCATAATATCTCGTGTGCCCATTTTTTTTAGTGTGCCTCTAAGCATTACGATGAGTCCTGATGTTTCGATCGTGGTGCAAATATGTGCCAATGTGTGCCACGGTAATTTGACAGTTCAATCGTTATGTTTTGGTTACGCATGGTAACTCGGTGATTGATTTGTTTTGCTTTGCCAAACTTTTGATAACAACTTTCAGTGATGGTAGATAACTAATGGAGCTCAAGATGCTCAAGATACACAACGTGTATGTCTAAGATCAATGTGAATCATCGGTGCCGGTTCCAAGCCCGGGTAAAGAAGGAGGATATATTTGGTGATGTCCGTAGCCACACGAATGCCTAATACGGTCTAACCTCGAATCTACGGTGTAATGCGCCTATAGATGCATGGCTGGGGGGGGGGGGGCACAGACCAGGAGACTCTCTGTATCAAATCGAAGCCCAGACAACAAATCACTGGAAAGTATGTCCACCTGTCCATCAATCATACCAAAAAACTCCGAGTTGGAAGTTAGTGTCGAGGACGATGGAGTAAACGTCACTATCAAATCAGCTGCGGCTAAACATGCGAACCTCAAAACCCAGACCAACTTAAGCTGAGTGGAGCCGAAAAAATGCGTCTAAAACAGCTGTTGGATCAAGGCTACGGCAAGGAGGAGGCCTATCGCCTTGCTCAAAAACCAAGTGAGACTTCGCAGCCAAAATCAGTGAAACGACCCAGAGCTGATCTATCTAGTGGGGAAGGTAAACCACACCCAAAAAAAAAAACGAAGGAGGCAATCAATAAAGTAGTTGAGAAGCGGGGTACAGCAGTAAAACCGATCTTCAGAGGCTGCACAATAAAACAGGCTTCCTGGTAATCAACTGCCAGCGGACTGGTTAAAGAACATAACTCCCACCATACAAGTGTGCGAGGAGGAGCTCTTTGCGGTTGACGAAAAGGATATTCCTAGATCGGAAATCATGGTAGCCTACCTGCCTAGCCTAGCCTAAACTCTAAAGTTCACTTATAAAAGATTATTTCTAAAACTTTTGTGTTGTGTATCAAAACAAACAAATCAAAACAACACCACAAAAACATACAAGGTGAATTTTCCAGGGCTGCTAGATTATATCTTCAAAAGATACAAATGTCAAAAGTGTGCCGCTGAGTGCCACATATGTTCCGTTATGGTGTAAAATTTTCACCAACGGTGTGCCTGGCACACTGTTCTTAGCGACTTACCCCTTGTTTCCGGTACAACACATTGAATCGCTTTTGGGCCAATCCGGCGGCTGTGGTAAAAAAGGCATTGTTTGGAATGCTTGTTTTGTTTTCGAGCATAAAGGTTGCAAACATTCATGATGAATACCTTGAGTATGTATGAGGAATATATGAAAAATACTAGGAAAAATAGCAAAAATATATAATAACCGGTTCACACTACAACCTACTTTACATGATATAGAATATCAAATGCCATCCACATAATTTCCAGTAACAATCAAATGTATAAATGCTGATATCAAGATAGTCTATATCACGTATCATAAGTTGTAGTGTGAACGGGGTATACAATATATGAAAATTCACAGCCAAAAGAATATATGAAAGAACATATGAAAGCCAAAAGAATACATGAATATATAGCTAGCAGGTATAGCCAAAAGAATATATGAGGGTTTTGCCACTTCATACATATTCAGTACAAAAGTGTCAACTCTCTAAAATTTTCTCAGTTTTTATGTTTATAAGAGTGTTCATATGTGCACTCGGTGTACAGCAAGAACTATCCTAAATCTTACAAAAATGGAATTCATTTCGGTTTTTTTTTAGCAGCTGTTGATTGAATCCTAGAAGGTTTGAGCTGTTTAGTGGAATCCCTGTAACTAGAAATTAGAAGAAAAATTAGTATTCTCCATTTAATTCCAACTACCTTTGCTTATCTTCTGCACATTGTAGGCGAAATACGCGTATCTGTCGAAGATAAGCAAAGGTAGTTGGAATTAAATGGAGAATACTAATTTTTCTTCTAATTTCTAGCTGTTGATTACTAAACAAAATTACTAACCGATACCATACCGAGAACAAACGATGAGGAATGGATTCTGTAAGTGAGTGCAAATTGGTCGTAAGTTTTATGAATCGCATTTTCGAAATACTCAGCAGTTACTAAAAGGTACTGGCAATGATATGTTAAGTATAATCATCTCAGACCAGTCTGCAAAGTTCAATGAGAATGCCGAGCAAAAACTCTCACAACTGGAGTTTACAATCCTCAAAAGAATATAATATCAATATTTAATATTCTTAATCAAGATATAATCTGAATCTAAACCAAAAATGTACCCAGGTAACCAATAAGCAGGTCTAAAGCGTCTTTACGGCAGCCTATCATGCAATTAGGTCGCCTTAAATGCTTCATAAATGCCGGTTTTGGCCCAATATACGGCTGCTTTACTGCAATGCTATGATACTGCATTATTAATGCTATTTTGCATTCAAAATGCTTACTACAGGCTACAAGCATTTAAATAGCATTTGAAATTCAACTCTACAACAGATAGCATCCAAGATGCTGATATAATGCTGGTATAAAGCTTGTAGCATCTGTAATGCAGATTTAGGGTTGATTTACTGCTTATGCTAATGCTTATTGGTTATCTGGGTAGTCTTGGCGAATTAAATGAACTCTGAGCAGAATTGACTACTTATCGTGGGCAGAATTTGCTATGAATTGAAGTCTTGATTCAACTGAAATCCTTATTTGCTGGAAATTTAGAGGAAAACGCAATCCTAAAAACGTAACATGAATAAATTAAAATATTGTGATTATTTTGTTCGAAATTTTGAGCAAAATCCGATTTGAATGCTGAAAAACATACACTCACAACCTGAGTAAGATTTGCTGTTAAATTTTTAAAAGAATTTTGAACAAAATACGAACTGAATCCTAATAAGAAGCAAGAGATTAGCATTTCGATTTAGTTCTTTCGATCAATAAGTCAGTTGACCGACACGAAATTTGAATTGAGAGACAACAAAGTTTATGTTGCTAAATTCAACAGCTGCGCGTTTTTTGTGGACCGGATTCATTTATTGTTCCGTCAAGAACTCTCCCTATGATATGTTAAAAAATTGAACCGGTAATGTTTCTGAGCAGAATTCGACAAAAAATTGGAGCTTGATTCCATCGACACTTCGAGTTGGAATAACTTAGATAGTTAAGAGAGATTTTCGGTAATTTTCGTTAAAAAAAAACCTTAGAGCCTTAATCCGAACAGCTGTTACTTCACAAAGAACCAAAAGATGATGCTTGAGACTATCATACATCCTCAATATGTAAAAACTATCGCAAACTAAGGCAATACCGGCGCCGTCCTCGCTCGAATGTAGGTCAAGTAGGGAATGGGTAGCAATGTGTTGACGTGATACTCGCTTTATTGGAAGCGGAGAATACCTCTGCTCTTACACAAGAAATCACTGGGATGTTGAATAAAATGGTTGGGGTTGCAACGGGTCTGTTTTGGTAAACAGTGTGCTGAATTCAACCGATGTCGGCAACGAATAAGATATTTAACTATGTTCCCGATTTATTCTCTGTACAGAGATGCAAATTAAAGTTATTCAAAGTTTCAACAGTTTTATACCAACAGTAAGGATGTTGTTGGGGCCACTCACAAGTGTAGGGGGTTTATTACAGTAGAATACAAACATATGTTAAATCATCGAGCTTGAGGACCGATTTGAACCAACAGTAGGGATGCTAATTGAGCCTTTCACAAGTGTGGGAGGCTTATTTCAATGGAATACAAGAATACGTTTAGAGCATCGAGTTTGAGGACCGATTTAAACCAACAATAGGGATACTGCTGGGACCACTCACAAATGTGAATGGTTTATTTCAGCATAATAAAAAAATATGTTAAAACATGGATACCTGAGCAGACGCTGATTGAACCGCACTTCCGTAGTTGGCAGAAGCTTGGCACCTAGATTTATTATCTAATACGCCAGCAGAAAGTCAGGAATTAGTGTCGATTATTGAATGAAGGATCAGAAATTGGAGTGTTTTTCTCTTCATCCGGTCAAAATTAAATCCATTCTTCTGAACTATGGAACTAAATTGCAACTAAGTTTCAGAAGTCCGTCAGGAGTAATTCTAGAAAAAGAAACACAACAGATGAAACAAGATTCTTACAGCCAAGATATTAAATAACGATATTCATCGAACCTTCCGTCATTGGCTGAGACCATTCTTCGTCTTTAAGGAAATCACCAAACGGTATAACCAGTGACGTACCAGTCTCAGTCTGAAAGTTACATCAATTCATTCAGTGCTTTGTATGCCCACTCCAATGCATGAATTTGTGTATTGTTTGGCAAGCACAATTATACTAAATTCTCCGGGAAGTAAATTTCCAACCCGAATGATTCCCTCGACCGGGCCGGGAATCGAACCTGCCGCCTCCAGCTTGCTAAACCGTGCTCTTACCGACTGATTTATCGGAGGCCCCCAAATCTAAGGGAAATCACCTCGAAATGCCGGTTATCTAAGAATTCTGAGCTTCATTTAGTTAGAATTTTGAAGTAAATTCTAAAGAAGCGAACCTTATAATTGCGTCCTGAGGAAACATTTACTAGACTATTGAAGAACATGTATTCGAAAAGCTGGAAAAGATACTCTCGCAACTTGAGCAATATTTTCTCAAAATCTTCACCAAAAACTCAGAATAATTGTAACATAACCCAGGGAACCTTATCGTAGCACGATACTATGATTTTTTTAAAAGTAGGATTACACTTTCAGTAAAATTTTCTCCTTACGTCACGAAAGATTTAATCACAATCCTTTAAAATAAGCTCAAAATGCTTAGTGAGACTCACAAACCTGTCTGTATAATTCAATTAAAATCAAAAGTGGCATTTTTTCATGTCAAGGAGGAGCAATCGAAATCGAATAAAATAGTAGTCTAGTAAAGCATTTGTTCAGCACCTTGGAAGATTTACTCACCAGTAAGGATAGGACGACTCATTTAGTATAAGTTTGACACATTTGTCGGTAGCACATTTCAGAAGCTGAATTTGAAAATAAGGCTTATAATGAACTTATTGCACTTGATTTTAAACCCTAAAACTGTGTTGATGGGTTCGATATGTAGGTTCCAGTTCGTCTCCCTAGTTTCACGAACCAGCCTCAGGTTGTAAATCACGTAAATACTTCACTCAGCCAAATAATCTCAAGAGTTTCATAAGGTTCAACTTATGAACATTGCTTTGGAATTTAGAATTTCATAAGGCTGACTTTGTTTCACACGACGTTGTTCTTTTACGCCTTTAAGTTGTCCTGATTACAAGTATTGATATATACTAGTGGGCAATTCACTGGACCCATAACCTCAACGTTCAAGGCTCGATACTCCATATCTCTATTTAACCTTATATATCATAAGATAAATTTATGAAATTCATACCTTATAACAAATAATCATAATGCAATCGAAAGTTTATTTCGCTGAGTGTACACAACAACAACTCTAGACAAAATAGTCAAAAGGTCGAAAGTAACATTTGCAAACAATGACTTCAAGCGTATTTTTCTGGGATCTGCTTGCTCCCACAACCAAAATACTACCAGAAACAGATAGAGGAAGTTATTACCCTTCCGTCGGTAGTGGATGTAGATGTGATCAACCTGGCATTGCCCGGAAATTTACGTTTTAAGTCATTGTTTACAATTGTTACTTTCGACCTTTTGACGATTTTGTCTTGAACTAAAACACACAGATTTCTCAGATTCGCAGTATTAATAGAAATGTTATGCAAACATGAAATCTCGAGCAAAGCGTGCGAATAATGATATTTACAGTGAATTTCGTCATCCTTCCAAAAGTCGTTTTCCACCAGCCTACGCTCAAAAGTTTTCCACCAGCTTGAACTACCAAAGAAGGCTCGCCATCTGGTGGTGAGCGCTGTCAGAAGCAACACGAATTCCCGAATTCCAACGTCAACATTATCTCAACAACTTGCTTCTCGCTGAAGATTATTTTCACAGCCTACTGGGTTGCCACGTTCGTGGACCATGATGATGGATATCTCCTCACCGAATCTGTTGTTTAAAGTGAAAAGTTCAGAAGCCCATCGGCAAAAGCCATAACGACTTTCAATCGATAGGCACTTTGCATAAAAGTTGTGTTTTTTTCGTGTACGTTTTCAATGTCCCCCAGCAGTATACATAAACACACACAGGCAGTCACCCACTCATTCGGTGTTATGCTTTGCAGAGTGTACCACTTTTCCGTTGAATAATGCATGAGAGTGGATCCTTTTACGCTGTCATAATCATTGGTTTGTCACGTTCGAGGACATGGTTTTTTTCAATGCCCTATTTAAAAAAGTAAAAAAAGAAGAACGAAAACCAACAAGACAAATAAGAAACCGAATCTGAAGCCGAGAATGCATTAGAAGTGGTTCACCACGTGGACTGGTTTTAGGAGGAGTAGCCCACTCGAATCCCTTACATTTAATTTGACTAGAGTCCACCCTTAGCTCAGTCGGTAAAGACGCAACTCCCAAAGCATGCCATGCTGGAGGAGGCTGAGTACGATTCCCGATGTCATCAAGGAATTGTTCGTTTAGGTGAAGGTCGAAGGACTACAAAAGTGGCCGCCATCATGGTCGATGCGCATCGCCACTTCGAAGTTTTAAGTTCTACTTGCTACACAATCATACTGGTGACCATTTTTGGATTTCATCAACTTCACCTTAATAAAATTTGAAAACTATTTTAAAATGTAGGATCTTTTGTCCAGAGGTTATTTGTGGTTTTAAATAACGATTAAAAGCAGGGACTCTCTTGAATTGCGAAAAAAAAAAATTAAAAAGCCTCCCCGGAGCAACTAGAAATTAGAAGAAAAATTAGTATCTTCCATTTAATTCCAACTACCTTTGCTTATCTTCGACAGATACGCGTATTTCGTTTACAATGTGCAGACATCTTCAGTGTCTCGTACTAATAACTCGACTTTTTTCTCCCCGGAGTATCTCTTATTATTTTGGTTGGAGATTACTATGGTAAATGTTACCAGCATTTTCAGATGTTATTGAGTTAATGAGTTACGTAATGAATTTCTAGGATAGAAAAGAGGATTCTATCAATACAGTATTCTAAATTTGGTGGTGATCAATTATTCAAAGTTAAAATACATAATTCGAGTTTTCTTTTCCCCAAAAAAACGCCTAACTAAAGTCGTCTTTAGGAGTCATGAAGGTGACGACTTTAAGGTGTAAAAAGAATCAGCTGAACGTGGCGAGTTTTCCGTCCACTCTTCATTTTCTCATTCACTTTCTTAAAAAAAAATCGCACGGTGCCAGAATCGCAGATTAATGCGGTAGAGTTAACTTCAAAAGGTTCCAACATCATTTCTGGCTTTTCTTCGGTTAGTCTTATTCTTGGTTTTTTCTCTTCGCTCGACATAGCTCGGAGAGTAATGTAAATTTTTCTTCTTAATTGTAAGCTTTGATGTTTGCGAATTCAGTTAAAATATGGTTCGTCGTAAATGGACGGTACGATGGGGTGAGGAATCATGTTTGCAAGTGTGACTATACATTATACTGGGTGTTGAGTCGAATTTACACATGCATTTTAAATGTGAGCCTTGGAAGTTTGGCGTTTGGTGAAAGAATTATAATTTCAATCCTGGATACTGGCTTTACCCTCGAAAGGAATATTCACAGAGAATAAAATGATAGTCAATTGTACAATTATTCGGAGTTAGGACGACTATGGCAGTACAGTGGTTTTGAACCAACTTCGAGCATGGTCTAAATGACTATTAAAAATAGTTGATTCAACTTTTTCCATAATGTCAAAATAGTCCTTGTAACCTTGACCATACTCAAGAATACCATGAACGTGGCGAATTTGACCATTTCCATGGTTATTGTAACCATTATATGCCAACAGCGTCTTGACCATGATTTAATTGTCGGTACAAGCATGGAATTATTTTCCGTGTACTAGAGTCGTTCTTCAATGCAACACGTTAAGATAAGATTACCGAAAATAAGGCTTTAATTTTACCGAAAACTGGGCTTTGGTAGCAAAACCTAAAGTATCGGTATATTTTACTGAAACAAAATGTTTGATTTTATTTATTTTTTCAGTAAAGTGAATTTACAGATTTTCTCGTTATATTTTACCTAAATTTGGTTAAAAATGCTCTCATTGAGCTGCAAGCAATTTCGGTTAAAAGTACCGTATCAAAATAAGCAATGACTAACGTTTTTTCCTTCTTTCCAACAATACCAAACTTTCGGTAATCCATGTTTACCGATAATTTCAGTATGTGCACTTTTGTGCGGTTTTCGGTATGTTTTACTGAATTTTCCGTTTTCTTGTCTTAGCGTGAAGGCCATTTATTTAACTCAATTTTGTGTCGTTTTTGACTCCAACAGTGGCGTCACTCATACACGAGTTATTGTTATTGGGATTGACAAGTCCACATTTCGAAAACATCCATCTGATTTAGGTCGATGTCTTAGAGGTGGAAACAAAAAATGTGGACTAGTCAATCCCAATTATATTTACTCATATAAAGTAACTTCTCTTTTGGCATAAAAAAAAACAAAAAAACGCAAAGATGAGAATAAATTAGGTTATGTTGAGAATACCAAACATATCGGTAAAATTAAACGATAATAAACAGTAACACACTGAGTTACTTAAGTGTTATTTAAGTGTTCATTCTTTAATATTAGACGTTATTGTTCACTCAAAATTGAATATTTTTTTCGTTACTGAAGCAACGCGGTTTCCATATTTTTCCAAGTGAAAACGTAAGTATTTTTCTTATTAATCTTGCAATAAATATTAATGTCCACCAATTTGAAGCACTTTTGCATTCTGTTTTTTATTCTTGCTCCGATGGATCCTTGTGGACCAAAGTCAATCCTGAGGTGAAATTCGGCTTCAATGTTCGGTCGATGCGGAAAAAATATTTCTGTAGTGGAGGAATCCAGGTACATAGTGCAAAAGTGAGGTTTTTCGAGCTGTTTACGCAAAGTAGTGGCTGTTCAAAAGAACAGAAAATCTTCCATAATGACGATACTGACCAATACCATACAGTTTAAAAAATAGCCAAAAAGTTATTATCAATTTCAGCTCTAAATACTACGATGTTTAACCTTATTTTAGCTTTACTTGCATTCATGCATACTTGTGATACTTTTTTTTCAATACAAAACAAAAATTCTGTAACATATTCGAAAATTGGTTTCTCCTTGAGTGCAGAATTTGAAATACTAATCCGAATGTTAAATTGCATGTCGTTTTTGAAGCATTCTGTAAAATAAAACTTCAAAAAATATCAAATTTTGAGTAAAAAGTAACGATAAAAAGTCGGTAAAATTTAACGTTAATCTTCCTTCAATACTATTACCCCCAATATTAAATACTATGTGCTTACGCATACTTTAGGTATGTTCTCTTTTGAGCGGTTATCGGTACTTTTGAACGATCTTTAGGTATTCTCATCTTAGCGTGTAGGGCGAAAGTTACAGTGAGAGATTCTCTCCTCTCCCGTTCTCTTTAATTGAAAAATGAAACTTTTGAGGAAAGACAATACACGCTGAACAATGCATTAGGTATTATGGTTTCAGTTGAAAATCGAATTTATCGACTAGCGACAATCGATTTTACTAACTCATTCTGTACGTTATACATAATGTCGGAAGTATGCGCTTATGCGCATCTGATACGCCATGCAGCACTGCTTCCGACATTAGGTATAACGTACAGAACGAGAGTAAAATCGATTGTCGCTAGTCGATAAATTCGGTTTTCAACTGAAACCATAATAATAAGTAACATTGGGAGACTCTCTTCTTCGTCTTTTTCTTTGCGGTCCTATGGTTATGTAAGAACATGTTCAAGTATTTTCAACACACAGTACGTAATATAAAGTGTAATTAAGGGGACCCTCCCCTGGATTTGGGCAAAAATAAGGCAAAGTTTGTATTTTTTTTGTGGGAGAATGGAAAGGCGTACGAACTTCCGGTTTTGACGATTAAATTTGATTATTATACAAAATTTCAAAGAGATGAAAAAATTGGAAAAATTCAAAAAGGGGGCTACAAAATGGCGATTACTTGAAGCCATGTTTTTCAATCTAACTTCAAGCCCCGGACATGAACTATTAATCCGATTCCCTCCATCAAATAACTTTTTGAAAGTTTATTAAGGTAATTTTTTGTACGGCTTGAACTAAAATTTGGCATTAATGATTAATTATTTATAATTTTTGAACACGGTTGAAATGAAAAAAAGTAGCAAAAAATGAAACTTTTCAGTTGAAATGATCACTTTGCAATGAGTTTAAGTTTAAATTATCTGAAATTTAGTTCAAGCCGTAGAAATTTTTTTTTTTCAGAAACAATAACTAGATTTGATTTTTGCCTAATACAAGAGGCTGCAGACTTGAAGTCCATTGTGGTTATATCACATCAATTATTTTTTCCACTATAGCAGCAGCACATCCATATTATAGATATACTATTCTTTGTAATTTCAGGTCATCCCAGGAACTCCTAAGATATT
>JASCZW010021363.1:0-10779 GCA_034211315.2 Aedes japonicus
CCATATAGTGGGTGTAAGCTGCGAAACCAATGAGATTGAACCTAGAAGGTACGATTAAAGAAACACTTTTAAAATTTTTGGTTTGAAGTAGAAAACTCGACGATAATTTAGAACATGTTTAATCGAACAAGAAATAAGTAGCTTAGCTAGTAAAAAAACGCTCGGAGAGCGATGTTATGATAATATTCAATTTCTATTAAGCAATACAATTTTTTGAAATGTTCCCGTCATACTAAGTGCTGCACCTTTTTAACTTGAAGATAAATCATCAAACATAAATTAAACGCCTGCCATGCCACTGCTCTCGACCAGCAGTCAGGAAATGTGCAATTCCGTAGCGTCTCCTTTACATTATCTTCTATCGGCAGAACGTGCAGTGTGCACTGCACAGGTCTCAATTTTCAAGCGTGATAAATCCTCGGGCACCATAGGGAAGCTTCCTTTAGAACGCAAACCTCCCCCTGCTGCTCCTCAGAATTTACTTCACTCAAAGCAACTGCGCTGAATACCGAGAAAACACCGCAGACATCACCAACTTTGTTGCAAACAATACATCATACGGTAATCTTCTTCCATATGACGAACATTAGTTACATTCCATAATTTTCTTGAACGTTATACATCGTCATTCTTCATGTAAATTCGTGCGTCCTTTTTATTTTCATTAGCCTTCATGAGTAAATCCACATTTACAGATGCCAACATAATTTTAAATATAGCTTCTCTTTTTTCTTCACTCGGCTATTCACTCAAGCTTGCAGATATGGATCAACCGCGAGTAAGTTTGATTCAACGAGCTGAATCTGAAACCGCACACGTGCGTTGACATTTCTAAGCGCATGTAAAATGTATCTATAGTTACCAACCTTATATTAGGCACCTCGGTCAGTGCAAAAAAACAAGCAGGCCTCGCAAGCGTTTGCAAGCCTAAACTTCATATACATGAATGATGAAGCTGTAGCCCACAGGACACTGACGGACACAGGAGAGTGACGTGGATAACAATTTTTTGGTAGTTTGACCAAGGAACATAGATAGTGTGCTGCAGATAAATTTGACAGCAAATTCGATCATGGTGCATGGCGGGAGGTTAAAAGCATAGATCTTCTTAATTAAAAAAAAATGTGGCAATTTGTAGGATCGCTTCATTTGTGGGTGGCAGACTTCCAGTGAGTGGTTAACATTGATCGTGTGAATCTGCACTTAAAAGGATTTTATCAGAAATTGAAACGAAGTGCTATGTTATCCAGCCCTGATCTGTACTGAATCTCGAAATTGAGTTAAGCTCTCATGATCCTTATAAAATAACCGGGAATGTCTTCTCCACATCGGTCCAACTAAAATGGTGGTTTCACCAATCGAATTTGCTAATAAAAGGGTGAGAAATTGACATTATTTTTTTTAGAGTGCATCCAAATGAGAGAGAGAGAAGAGAGAGAGAGAGAGAGAGAGAGAGAGAGTAGAGAGAGAGAGTAAAGAGTACACCCGGCGGGAATCCTGGTAAGTCTGGCCGAAAGATGCTCAAAGAACTGAAAAACGTTGCAGTCAATAATCAGGAGTAACGGTAACGGTTTGGGAAAAGTTTATTTTAAATTTTGAAGCTTACATTACTGTTCCTTTGAACCTGGTAAAGTGTAATATTTACTAAGCATCGATGGTCGTCTTTGAAGAACCATATTATGTCCTTCCATCAATAAACAGTACAAAACCCCTACTACTTTCAACAAGCATCTTCACCGTACCACCAGGCGAAAGCTTCACAGGCTTGGTGTGAGGACATTTCTGGATTCTATGGCCTATGTTACAAATGTGTCATTAATTCACCGATAATCAACAAAATCATGTTGCTATTAGGATGACCGACGACAATCCAAAGCAATTGAGACAATATTAATCAATTTATAGCTGGTTAATTCACGTGGAATTTTCGATTTCTTCAATTTTTGAGGCATCTTGATTTCAATGGTTAAGCTGAATAGATGATCCAAAACGATCTTCAAAGTGACCTCAAATTTTGGCTTAATTGACTCGATATAGCAAGTAATGCAGTCTGGATATGCAGAAAATAGTAACACGTAACAAACCAACTGTTCACATAGGTAACAATAACAAATGACTTACAAGAAAATCGTAGACCCAATGTTGGGGACATATTTTTTGTATGTTCCTAACTATAGCCTGTTGTATTAATAACGTAGTGTGTAGGTTGTTGCTGGCAAAATTTTAAGTAAGTGCATAATGTATTGCAACGGCTGCCTATATTCTAGTGACTCATCTAAACACAAACCGAAGGAAAAAAATATGGTATAGTGAATTATAATGTTTTCATTATTGAATGGCTGATAAATCATATATGAACATCAATAGAGTATTTCGAGGCAGTTTTACGTTAGTTTATTTTGTGGAGTGTTTTATTAAGTCAATCGAATACAGTTAGCAATGCGTTAATTCATAAAATGAAGAAAAAAATCTTACAATGACTGCATTTAGTAATAAATACATCGGATGGGACGAAGTTACATCCATGAATAGACCCAATTTGGTGTTCATAGACCGACATTAAATCCAAATCCCTCGAATGTTTCTGACTTTATAAAAAGAGTCGTGTAACTTTCCGCGATACATACTACCAAATATCTTATAAAACATATCTTAGCAAGTGTATAACTGGTTGAGTCTAGCTTATAGCTTTAAAACTGTATAAGATATAATAAAAAATGTAATCGATGGTTGCATAATAGGCTGAGTCAAGGGACACATACCCTAAATGGCAATTTAAAATTCATGCAAGCTTCTTATTTTCATGACCGTATACTTCACTGACAGGAATTCTCACTCACCCTGTATTAAAAAACTACCAGCAAACTTTGCAAACTATAGTTACAGTCAAGTTCAATTTAAAATTTTACACAATAGTACGCATAAAAATTATACTCCTAAAAAAAATGATATTAACTTTACTAAAAGCCGAAAAGTCCTCTGCCATCCACGAGAAATCACTGGGATGTTGGATAAGAGCGGGTTGCGAAAAAGGATGAGTTTTGCAAACAATGCTCTAATTCTCGTTTATATTTGCTTTCAGGCGTCAATTTCGTCGATTATAAGGAGATCAGAAACAAACTTAAATATTGCTGGTTGCAGTTGTGATTGGACTCTGAAGTGGTTTTGCGCATTTTAAAGTGTGATAAAAGTCACGTCAATATGTCGATTGTTATTCTTCGGTGCACTTATCCTTTATGCTGAAAGGTACAAGTTCACTGAAGACAGGAAACGATTTGACGTAAACGTAGCACTTTATCACACTTTTTCTGTTGTTGTCGGAGCCCTTTTTAAACTGCAATCAGCAATATATGCTACAATTTAAATCAACAGTAAGTGATGCTGTTTAAACCACTCGCTATATGAGCTGGTATTTTACTTCAATGAGACAAACAAACATTTTATAAACTACGCTAATATTCGACGCTTACAAATGTAATGGCAGTTTTTGTTTGCCGGTTTGAATCGATTTAAACCAACATTAACGATACTGTTGGCTCCATTCACAAAGTGGAGATGATAGTTTTCCATTGGAAAAACAAACAGTTGTTTAACAACGTATAATATCCTCCTTGAACTGATTTAAGTAAACAATCGATATACTGTTGTCTAATAGTTCACCACTCACAAAGTCCAATGATAGTTTTTCATTTGGGAGACGAGAAAATTTTTAATAGCGGAGCCACTCGCAAAATGTGCTGGTTGGTTTACTTCAATAGAAAAATAAACATTTTTTAAACTACGCCAATAATCGAAATGTTGGGGCCACTTACAAAATGTAGTGGCGGTTTTTCGTTAGGAAGATTTGAATCGATTTAAACGAACATTAACGATATTGTTGGCTCCACTCACAAAATGAGATGGTGGTGTTTCATTGGGGAAACAAGCAACTGTTTAACTTAGTTTAATATCCTCAATGAACCGATTTAAGCCAACAGTCAAGATACCCTTAAGCCAACCACAAACTGTGATGGTGGTTTTCTCATTCGGGAAACAAGCAATTTTTAACTACGCATAAAAGTTCTCCACTCACAGAGTACAATGGTAGTCTTTTATTGGGAAGAAAAGGTTATTTTGAATGACGCTGGAGTGCCGTGTTGGACCGATTGAATCCAATACACATTTGTTCCAACTTAAAAGAGACGAATTTTTTTTTCTAGTATTTGGTTATTCTTTCATTTTGTTGCAGTGATAACTGAAATTTTATCCCTCTTACAAAGAAAAGTATTCATATCGCACGAGTTTTTATTAACCACTAGACAGAACCAGACGAAGATTGATAAAGTAAATGGTGACGAGAGAAACAATACCGGTAAAAATTAGAAGTTGTGTCTCTCAAAACCTCTAATTGGAAATTTAGTTCTGTCACAGGCTATTGTCTTTAGGAAGTGTGAAACAGAAATTTCACATCGCTAGAATTGCTCTGTGCCATTGACGGTATACGAGCACGATCAAGAGCGCACTCTTTTGCCTGTCAAGGGGTCCTCTTCCTCTTGCCTACCCCGAACTGGGGTTGCTAGGTAAAAGATTGTGTGATTGATCGGATGCCACCTTCCAAACATGCCCTACCGTCAATTTCTACTACTTCTATTCAATTTAACCACCTGCCGTGCTTTTAAGGACCTATCAGTACTTTCTTCACATTTTTGTTTCTAGCAGAAATTGCTGTCCACTCCTAGGGTTGCGTGTTGATAAGAAGGATATTTTTCATTTCAAACATTTTTAATTGATTACTTGCTTCATGCAACAACAAAAACATAATTAGTTAAATGTATTTCAAATGAATGTTTTCGATGGTCCCAAAAGAGATTTTTAAACATTCTTGGAAGCGGTTAACTGGTTCTGACAATATTGCCGGAACATGTTCTGGTGAATACGGATAAAAAGCCTGAATTGTTTTAAGCCCATCATGCATCACCTCAAATCACATGGCAGTTTGATAACAAGATCAATGTCAGTCAATCTAACTGTCCAGTTTCACATTGGGCACATTTTGACATATTCCGGGTTCCCCCGGGGAAGTGGCCAGTTTTTTACTAGATCCAAAACCTATCATGCGCCACCTCATATCAAACGAGTTAAAAATTCTGTTCTTTGCTTGTTTTATTAAGCATACAAATCCACATTGCCGACATATTACTAGTTTTAGACATAAAGCGCACGTAGTAGCCTCAAACTTCGACGCAGGCAAAAGTTAATAACATTAGTAATATAGCTGTAATTTGTGTAATTAACTTTAATGTCGATTTATTATTTCAGTCCACTATAACAGTCGTAATCTATTGAATTAAAAAATTGTAAAAAATCTAAAATATTTGAAAATCGCTTTCAAATAAATAAAAAAGATTTTAAAACACTTAGATTCAAATCAATCAACTAGATATATGGAACTTGAGGAATTTTTGTTGAAGATCCGATGGGGGGAATAGAGAGGGAACGTATGCCAATGATTATTGTTCATACGTTCTGAGAATTAAATCTGTAAATTACTGATATGAACCACTTAAACTAACCTACAGAAAACAAAACAAAATACATGAAGAGAAGAAGCTCACGAGAAGACAATGTTGGCCTCCTACCACGAGTTCAGATCGACGGTGATTAAATCGAGTGAAGTAGACGATTTCGTGTATCTGGGCTCATTGGTGACCGCCGATAACGACACCAGCAGAGAAAAAAAAAAGGCAAACTATGGCTGGCAATCGTGCCTACTTTGAACTCCGAAGGACGTTAAGATCGAATAAAGTTCGTCGAACTACACAGTTGACCATCTAGAAGACATTAATTACACCGGTAGTTCCATACGGACACGAAACATGGACATTGCTAGTGGAGAATCACGCGCCCTTGGTGTCTTTGAACGGAAGGTGCTACGTACGATCTATGGTGGAGTGCAGATGGAAGACGGAAAGTGGAGGAGGCGAATGAACGACGAATTGCACCAGTTACTGCAGAAGCTCCCATCGTACACATCACAAAAATCGGTCGACTACGATGGGCCGGGCATGTCGCAGCAATGTCGGACGACAGCCCTGTTAAAATGGTTCACGAAAACGAACCGACGGGTACAAGAAGAAGATCCGCGCAACGAGCGAGATGGATCGATCAAGTAGAAGGCGACCTGTGGACTCTCCGCTGATGAGCCAGTGAGGCTGGTGAGGTCCAGCTGATGGATCGAATACAATGGAGACAACTTATGTGTACGGCAGAGACCACGCCGGTCTTAGTCTGATTGGTAAGGTAAAGTTAACTAACCACAGCAAACCTGGGCGCAAAAATGTGCATCTAGAACTCTGTAAAAGCCAAAGTAAATACTTTTTGGCAAGTTTTAGTTAAAATTTGGTGATGGGAATAGAGGAGGAAAGTTGCTTTTACGTATGCTGTAAAATTCCAAACATTCGATTTAATATTGTCAAAAGACACTATTCCGACTGCATTTATACTGATTAAAATTGCGAATACCAACACCTTAGTTGATATAAAATTTCAAAATAAACTTTATTGAAGACAAACATCTATAAAAATATACATACCTAATGGATAAAAAAATTGAACTGGCGAATAAAGGAATGCTAGATATTACCTATAAACTGTCGAGTTTCAACCGTCAAAATCCAGTATTGAACAAGAATTGGGGACGTAGAAATACGTATTCGTTGAATTAATGTTTTTCTAAATGACGTGTGGGGGAACCACTGTTCAACAGTAAGAATACTGTTCAAGCCACTCATCAAGATTTGATAATAGACAAGATGTATTTTGAATAAAGCTTGAGAGCCGGCTTGGAGCGATTTGTAACAACAGGGAGGAATGATTTTTATTGGGGCAAATAAACTGCACTTAATAGCTGCATTGAATCGATTTGAATAAACTGTAAGGACTAAAAATTGTGCTTTCAAAACCTCTTATTGGAAATTGATTTTCATCACATGTGGTCTTTAGGAACTGTGAAACAGAAATTTTACATCGCTACAACCATTCTGTGCCATTGACTGTATTTGAGCAAGATCAAGCGTGCACTCTTTTGCCAGTCATGGTGAATCCCATGATGATTCGAAGGTATTTTCAATGTCTAAACATTATAATGTAAGGATGTTTTTGGACCACTCACAAAGTGTGATGGTGGTTTCCTATATTAGGAAAACAAAAATAATAAATTGTGCTTTGAACCAACAATATCAATACTGTTTTGGATTTTTATAAACTTACCCTTATTCAGTCGCTAATTTGAGACTAATTTAATTTAACAAAACCGGTTAGTTATTTCAGTATAATAGCGTTATATGTATATATTGTATAAACATCTTATTAAGGTGTACCCAAGTAACACACAAAACATATTTGTAGAATGATTCATAATTGCTTGTATTATAAATGTATTATAACCGTATTGCAAAACATGTCAAGCTTGGAGCGGTTCCATAACTCTCGTATATCACTCTGACAAACGATCGAACTAAAAATACTTTTTTCACTGCTGCAAGTGATTAATACTTTATTATTGTTCTTGAAAACATTGCTCTATACATCATTAATAATACATAAACAGGACAAGATATGAGCAGTTCTATATACTGTTGAAATTACATTACACCAACCATGTATTGCAAAACGTGATCTTTTTCTCATTACGATGTATTTGTGGTTTTCACAGCCAACGGGAAGCATATCATAGATACTAAGATTTTACTTTTCAACAATCTGAGTTGGCTTAGCAAAGAAGCTACGAACCTATGACGCCAAGGACTAGTGTTCAAATCCCACGCTTGGCGATGTTATATTTTTGTTTGAGGATATTTTTTTTCAATTTATGTTTTATAAGGCTTCACTTTTTGCGCTCTTTGCTTTATATTAAAGTATGAAATAAAGTATTATACACCTAAATTTATATCCTTTTTTGTCATTTAACTGTACTTTCAACTTGTTTAATACAAGCTGTGTTGCTTGGGTAGTTCATTCTTAATGTCAAATTCGAGAGCTTTCTGTGGTACACCCGCCATCAGATTCCGTACAGTATTCTCAGCTACGCTGGCGGTGGAGGTTCTCCATCATCTCTTGAAATTGTCGATCCCATTTTGCCTGCTTCTTAGTTTTAACGAGTTTCTGCTTAACCAGCGCAGCCTTCTGCTTAACCATCTATAGGATGTAGTTTCATGACAGTTAGACGGATTGGCTGTTCTATGGATTTTCGACCACAACTGTAAATGGCCTCCCAAACAAAATGCTGCTTGGGTAATAGACACCTTGTTTGCCCTGAAATGATTGGCAATGGAGCTTCTTTGTATTGTGGTATATAAAGTCAGACCCGGATGCTGGTGAACGTCTTTAGCATAAGCATTAGCATTAGCATTGACGTTTGCAGAGAGAATCTGCTTCCAAAAGCAAGTTCACACTGATGCACTAGAAATGAGCCCTCGATTGCAGGAATAAACCCAATAGATGGGCCACCCTCATCCACGAAATGTTAACAATAGGGATGAGGCAGCCCCAAGCTCCCTATCCAAATCGTTTCACTGGGATGGCCTGATGGTCCCTCCCTTTTCCCGTTGTATGTTATTTAATATTAAGTATATTTTGTATCCAAAAAATTAAGCTGACATTATTAGTGTTGTAAAAAGTCATTCCGAACCAATGCGCTGAATTCGTCCATAACTCGTTCCAGAAGCCGATCTTCCCAATAGCACGAATGAATAAATTTCTTTGCTTAACTCTTTTCATAAATTTAGTTTACAATGTATTGTTCTAAATGTTAAACCTAAGACGTGAGATCATTTCAATATAATAGTGAGTATAACACTTTTTATATACCAGTCAGGACAATGCACTTTTAGACAAAATTGTAGAATTTGTCAAGAGCTACAATTCTATCATACATCATATTCTTAAATTCCACTCAATTGCACGAAATTACCATAATAGAAAAAATACTACTTATTCAAATTTCAAACTTGAATGATGTACATGGGATTACAATTACACATTACACAAATTAAATTACTTGACCATGTCAAAAGCTACCACAGTAAGTAAATACGGGAACATAATATGAGTATGTACAAAATATATCTGACATTCACTGGATTGTTACTAAAAAAGATTATTCTATGAAATGTATTAATATCCTACTAGTCCTGGAAAAGCTGCAAACTGAATAGATCATTCCAAATATCAAAGATAAAATTTCATATTATTTTATGAAATCATTTTGTTAAACTTTTTCTATATTCTGTTCTATCGACTGTTCCAGAAAGTATAAGCACACCTTATTTTTAACGATCACTTAGAATACAGGCATACCTCGATAGTACGTACATCCACTCTCTCACTTCAAATCGCAATCGAATAAAAACCGCTGACTAAATCTGCAATCTCATATGACTATTAGCAAGAACAGCTTCTGTTCTTTCTTTTGGTTGCACTAGATTTCATATACAATCAGCAGCCTTTATGCAACTTCGATTTGAAGTGAGAAAGTTGATGTACGTACTATCGAGGTATACCTGTATAATTAAATATTCCAACATGTTTTGGCTGCGTCCTTTTGTTTGCACATTTCTCAATAACATAGCATCAAAAAAGTGCTCAGTTTTGTGTTACCTATCAAAATGCGCGGTCTTACTCCGGAACAACGAAAAAGTATCGTGCCCAAATGGTGCACTGTGAGCAGACTCTCCTTGAGAAAATTGGCCAAGAAAGAGGGTGTTAGCGTTGGAGCGGTACGATCTGCGTTTCGAAAATATAGAGAACAGAATACGTTTGAAGATGCGCCGAAGAGTGGTCGCAAATCCGGTCCTGTTAGTCCGCATATCGATAAAAAGATCAGGGATGCCTACAAGCGAAAACCAGCGACTTTCGTTCGGGATGTTGCGAAAAAACTAGGGACCTCGTCGAGTAACATCATGCGTGCCGAAGAAAGACTTGGGCTAAAAACATACCGGAAGCAGAAAAAACCCAAAACAGTGCAAACACGGGCCCGCAAACTCTACGATTCGTTATTTTGTAGAAACTCTGGGTGTATAATAATGGACGATGAAACGTATGTGAAACTAGATTACAAAACGCATTCCGGACCACAATTCTGTACTATAAGCGAAGACGAAGACATCCCCGAAACGGAGAAGGCAATTTTTACCGAAAAATTCAGTAAGAAGGTTATGGTTTCTCAGGCAATATGCGAGTGTGGTAAACATCTTAGTCCGTACATCACAACGGAGACGATGAACACTCAGAAATACGTTAAGGAATGTCTCCAGAAGCGATTATTGCCGATGATCAGGCAGCACAAAGGTCAAGTAGTGTTTTGGCCTGATTTGGCGTCATTTCATTACACAAAGGACACTTTAGAATGGTACAAAAGTCAAAATGTATGTTTCGTGCCGAAAGACATGAATCCGCTGAACTGCCCGGAGGCACGGCTAATCGAGACATTTTGGGCTTTAACCAAAGCAAAGCTTCGAAAATTCATAAAACCAGCGGACGACATCCGAAAATTTAAAAAAAAAATGGCCAAAGGTGGTCAAAATGGTGGGAAGTACCACTGTGCAGAAGCTAATGTTCGAGTCATGTTCGAGGAAAAGTTAGGAGTTATGGCTTTGATTAAATATTTTGATTAAACGAGAGTAAAATATCATATAAAACACAAATACAAATATGATTTGCCAAATAAAATTAATAAAACTAAAAAAAGAGTTTTTTGTTATTTTGAAAGTGTGCTTATACTTTCTGGAATAGTCTAGAGTT
>JASCZW010021364.1:0-10779 GCA_034211315.2 Aedes japonicus
TTCTCTGAAAACACGTAGTAATTGTCATATACTGAACATGATTTCTATGTGTTTTGATTCTAGTTGAGCTCCTTATGTATGTTTTTATTGAAAACTGTATGTTACAGAAAGTAGCTTTGAGAAAGATAGAAAAATATTATCTCTCCCAAATCTCCTTAAACGTACTCTAAGATGCGCTGAATCAAGAGATGGTATGCCATATACAGGGGATGATCAAAAAGGAGAAGACTAGCAAAATTTTGTCCAGATTCAAAGTGATACAGTTCGGTGAATAATTAACCGATTTTGATGAAACTAGAAGCGTTCGACGGGGCATTTATTCTAATTTTAGCGTGTTTAATCAAAATTTGATTTTACTTCCGGGCACCGGAGATAGCATGCATACTTTGAGGTTATGTCAAATGTGCTAATTTTCTGCAGCTCGTTATCTTTTATGTTACTTGAAAATCGGAAATATTATATTTTTCTCAAAAACTAGAATTCATAACAAGTCTGTCAGTCGTTGAAGATCGTGAATCGGCCCATAAACAACCGAGATATGGCTATTTCCGTAAAATGTAGTTTTTTACCCAATTTCCTGACACTTCTTATGTTGAAAAACTCCTTTTTAATTTATCTGTAACTCTGCGTACCCTTAACCAAAATAGATGCAACTTTTTCCATACGATCACATTTCGACATTTCGACATTTCGTTATTTTCCGTAGTTCCGGATTCATTATCGGGAATCGTGAAGGAAGTACCCTACCAGTGTAATGGCCAGAGTTAGAACTGTATCAAAGCTGGCTTGCGATATATCAAACTTCATGATTTTACAAACCAATTCCACTGGTAGTCAACCTGAGAGTATTCTTTTACATTGGCCACACCTGGTGACGTTGCGGATTCCGGGATCCTCCGGGGAATTGGCGAGATATAGAACGATTCCAAACTATGGAGAGATGGTTATCATTGGTCAAGTATTTGCAAATAGTAGAAATGCTGCATTTGATTATAAAGAATCAGTTGACAAAGCTGAAATAGTTTCAAATCAAATCAAAACAAATCAACACATTTTTGGAAAGCATTACCAGATAGAGCTGTTCCATTATTCATCTCATGATCCATTATTCATATCAATCGGAAATGTAGGTTTGATGTATCAATCAATTTATTCCTTTTGTGGCTTACTTTCAACAACAAATATAAATAACTAAAATTAACAATGAATAAAAAGTACGAAATCAGAAATGAGATGAAAATGGGAATGGTAACCCTAGATGCTATACTTTTATCTAAATCTTTTAGTGTGGAGTGATTTCGCTTATTTTGTTTTAGGAACATTCTAGTTTTGAAGAAAACGCAGCTTTTAGAATGTGCACAAGCTCAACAGAGCAAACAGGAGATGAAAACAATCCTAAACTATGAAACCCACATATCCATGGCAAAGATGCATATGGCAAGACATTGAGAGGAGTGGAATTCATACCACAGAATGGCACGAAGCGGCTCCAGACAAACAAATGATGAAGAAATACACAAACTGAAAAAGAATGCAGAAATCATGAAGAAATAACAAAGATAAGTAAAACACCTTATTAAGCTTATAAACGTGACACTGACGAACAAAATAAACAGACAAAAAGACATCACAACACCATACTAAACAGTTGACATGAACATGACTGAGAGAAAGGGAAAGTAAACTTGAAAATGTAATACCTTTTGAGGCAGTGTCACCAGCATCCCTATGGACGACATGATCCTTACACGGCTGATGAAATGCTGTAAAAGGAGGACTCAAATACTACGACTGGCAAAAGAATTCGAAAGGATTCTACTCTTTTTATGCAGAGGTTTCTACTCTATGCTGAATCCTGCCAGTAGAACGTAAAAAAAAGAAGTGTACAAAATTCTGGAGATGTATCAGCTGAAGTTAAACACTGTCAATGTCCCTTAGCTGCGACCGGAGAAAATGTTTGGTCGATCCTCAAATGGAGGATCCATTCCAATAATTTCGAGGCCAAAACGAAGAAGCTATGGCCAAAAAAGAGCTACCGAAGTTCATCTTTTTATCGGCCTCGGATAATGTTTCAGTCCACTACTGTACGGCCGCGTTGTTAAATTTTGTTAAAGTACTGGAGTTCGTTAATGTTATGTAGTATACTTATATCTTGAAATGCTAATATGTTTTAATTCTAAGAACGATATCGAAGGCTTCTTAAAAGTTTCTTAAACCTTTCGACCATTCGATGCTTAGCTTTTGCTCATTCTTTAAGCCAGCCTTCCATAACTACGCTACGTATTTTCTTTTCTTTGTGGAAGGTTATATTTTCTCAAGTTTGAATTTTATTTAGTTAAAGTTTTATCGCATTCCTTTGTTATTTTTTTCTTTGTTGCCGTTTTCTTTAAATGGAAGAAGAAAATCAACACTTCCGACAAATGGCGATTGTGTGGCTTCAAATTTGACATTTTCACTCAACCAGAAGTATAGAATGTAAAGTTAAATTAATAAATCTACAGTAATTTTGAAAACATTATGTTTTGTGCTGGTAAGTCGAGGATTCTCAAGAATTTCATGATTAGGGCCTACAAGCTTATTTCAGCCAATGAGTTTAAACGTTGATTTCTACCAAATCTCAAAATCTTGCGAATTTAAATCAGGATCCGTTAGATGAATGTTTGTTCTACCATTGGAAGTAGCTGTTTATCGTAGGGCTCTTGTGACTCGTGTAATATCAACATTTGAAATCATTGTTTACAATTACTCGAGCCTTGTGGGAAGTTTTTTTTTATGTTTGAAATATTTTTTATAAAAGCTGAACAGTTTGTTATCGTCTCGCTTTCTTAAATTCATTGTAGTACATACATCAAATTTCAGCACTTTTAAAGCTTCCAAGTACTGAAACCTATTTCTGAATGAAGTTCTTCTTAACGTCAAGCATTTATGAATAATTCACATAGCACTAAAACGGAATTTAAGAATAATATATGAAACCATTTTTTCATCTTTAGAAATACTATTAGTAAATGCATTGGCATCTTTAAAACGAATAAACTGTGAATGGATTTTTACAAACAATATTTTCTTGAAGAAGTCATCGGTCCACTATCAATAAAAAATATTGTGAAACTCAAAAACTTTTTCACTAATTTTCTAAATATGAAAAATGATGGCTTAACTTGAGGTGTCTTTGTATATTACAAGAGCTTCAACATCTGAGAAGTTAAACAGTTTTATGATATGATGTAGAAGGAGATGTTCGCTCATCACCGTGAGGCACCGAGAGTGAACAACAATGTTTTTGGCTAGAATGAAAGATATGAAGCGAAAGTTTTGATAGTTCCGCTAGTGTGCGGCAGGCTTGGAAACATGACCGATGTTTTAGGAAAATTGAGCGAAAAGGGCATGTGTACAGTGGTACTCGAACCAACGACATTTTTGCCTAACATCCCACTGCGGGGTAGGTCGAAGCACGGACTAAGTCCGCCACTTCAACAGGCAACAATGTCCGGTTGGAAGACGCTCATGTACCACTGTGGCTTGTATAGTTATTCTAGCGATCTATTGTGTGCACTCTGTTTACTGATGCGCACATGGGAGAGGAACTCTCTCCTTTTTTGGGTTTGTTTTTCGATTCGCACCGACTGACGATCACTAAAGTTTTTTCTCGTCGTCTCCAACGTAGAGACCTCGGAGAGAAACACCGTGAAGCGATGCGATACTGGTCCGCACACGTATAATTAATGGTTACCACCATTTATGGTTTTACATACATTTATTGTTATGTAATATATTCTCCGTGCATCGCTCCGTGCATCGCTTGAGCATCCCCGCAGTGGGATGTTAGGCAAAAATGTCGTTGGTTCGAGTACCACTGTACACATGCCCTTTTCGCTCAATTTTCCTAAAACATCTGTCATGTTTCCAAGCCTGCCGCACACTATCGGAACTATAACTATTGTTTTTGATCCCCAAAAGTACTCCTCCTCCACGTGAATCCTCACGGTCAAGACGAATTATGTTGAAATCATGGAAGATCAATTTCGGAAGAAAGCCATGACAGCATGAAAGCCATGCATCACAAACGGTAGTGTGAGCTAAAAATTTGAATGATTCCAATCTAGGAATCAAACTTCGACAATTCCATTGTAGAACAGGGATCAAATCCCCGACCTCATTTGGAAAATTATCCATCGAAGGAAATGATCGCTGCAAGGAGGGGCCACTTGATTGTAAATTGCTTCAAAAACGTTTTCACTGTGGGAAGCATTGCAAGAACAATGCTCTTAAGAGGGTCAGAAATTTCGAGGTACTTGAATATACCTTCAACAATATCATCAAGTGAGAACAGTCCTGATGGAGAAGGAATTTCTGTTCTTAAAATCGGGGCGCTAGGGGTTTTTGATGTCCCCGGAAGAGATGGAAAGTCCTGGATGTAGTTATTGCTACGAAAACCAGGTAGAGTTGGATTTGCCTTTATTCCACCTTTCCTTGAATTGGGCAAGCTGGTTTTGGGCTCCGGTTCAGCAATTTTCCGTGGGCGGACGCTTCTTCGCTTCCGTGAAGCACCTTCCAGAAAGCTGGATGATGTTCCCTCTTCAGCCAAATCAAAGTCAGACTCGTCATCTGACAGAGGAGCATAGGGATTTGTATTGACATTGGGTGATGGTGAGGCTTTTTTCACCATTTCGGCGAAAGATTGCTTGGAACGCTGTTTGTAATACGTACCTGGTATGAACATGTTAAATTTTCAAATCTAGAATTATATTGCAGTACCCCATATTCAAATGATGATAATTCCTCAATGAAAAAAAAACTACCATAACACTGACCAATGTCAGTGGTCCCAACAGTATCTTAACTGTTTGTTTAAATCTCTACTTATATACAACGGCAGAGAGGCCGCGTGTCTTCACGTGACAAGGAACTCCACGAACCCTTGTCCAGTCAACAAATCCTTCGATTGCCTGAGGCTACGCCCCCCATATATTCAAAGCAAAAACAAACTTTCAAACGTATCTTTCACTATTTTTTATTTGTATCGGACTTATATGCTTTTACAGGCCGATCCAATATGAAATGGCTCATAAACTGAAATTCCTATACTGTGCTCTTTCTTTACAAGGTCTTACTTTTCTCACCTTAAAAAATTAAGGTAGAATTAAGACAGAAAAGCTATTCAAATTTCAAACTCGAATGCAGTGCATAAAATTAAACACTATTGTTTAGTGTTACTAAACTAAATTACTAAATTACTAGACCATGTAAAAAACAGCAACAGAAAGTCAATACACTTCAAATAGTTCACTTACCAAATACCAAACCTACCTCTTATTGCATTACAATAACTGTCATAATGAAATAGTTCTATGCAATCTTCCTAATTTCGTTATGACGCCCAAACAACCATACAAAATATAATATAAAACAATTATTGTCTTACTTTATTCTACTTTCTTCTAGCCTAAAAACATCTCCCACACACATACCTACGTATTTAAGTTTACCGTTCATCTTTGCTCTGTTCTCTATCACCTCTCTGTTTACATATTCAGGATCACTCACATTCTTATAGCGCCACTGTTTTTCCGTTTATCACCAACTGACCACCAGAGAGGAGAACGACCTGCTCCTGCTTCCTGTAGTCGAACGATCTCTCTCTCTCTCTTCCTCTCACACCTTATTGGAACACTACTTCCTTCTAATTCACCACTACACCCTGTGCCCTGTACACCCTGACAATTTGGCCACTCTTTATTTCGCGATCTTCCCAATAGCACTAGTTAACCAACATAGTCACTGTGGAATGCTCTGTTCGATCAGCCAAACACGTCCGACTCGATGCACGTCTCGACATGAACTGAATAAGAATTCAGCAAATCGTTTACCAAAACTAACCCTGCGTCTAACCCAACCCTTTTAATCAGAATTCCAGTGATTTCTCATGGAGGTGCGGAGGATTTCTCGGCCTCCAAAAATACGAGTATCAGATCAGCGCATTCCTATCCTTTCCTTATTTGAGCTTCATTCGGGCGAGGCCAGCACCACGATTGCCTTAGTTTGTAATCAGCAGTTTTTAACCATCTTGCTCGTTGTGCTCCTCCTCGTCTTGTGCCAACCGAATGCCCATCGAATACTACTTTAGTTATCTGGAATTCTTGCAACATGTTCCGCCAAACGTTTGTGTCTAGATTTGACCATCCGCCTCTTCCAGACACCGTCCTCTTGAACTCCACCAAAGATGGTTCTGTTGAAAAACTCCGAGTGCTCGTAAGTCTTCATCAAGCATTGTACTCGTCTCATGCTCGTACCGGTCTCAACAGTGTTTGACCACAGATACTGGTTTAGATCTCACTGGTGTTTTCGTTGTCCGCACTTCGCAGTAACAAGTAGACCGAGTTAAACTAATTCGTCGACTACTTCGGAATCATCTCCGTCAACCGTTACACCAACAATCAGTATGCAACTAGCGATTTGAAATTGGTTCACTGTTGTAGAACCCCTTGGTCCGAAGTACACCTTGAAGCCATCACCTTGCTAAACATATTTGCGCCTTTGTTTTGATTTGCTGTGTTATTTTGACATAATATTTGAGAGTGTGTTCGTGCGAGTACATTATTAGGGGCGCATTATTGAGCTTGGGACCAAACTTGGGACCGATGTGCTAGTACTGACTGAGCCAAGAAAAAAATCGTATTTGTATGGGACCTACTAGTCTTAGAGTTAGTCTATGGTTACACTGCTGCCCTCTGTCATATTTGGTTCCGGTTACTAGCATGTACTTCGCTTTGGACGTATTTATCTTCAACTCAATCTTCACTTCTGGCGTGCTGCTGCGCCACCGCTCCAAATGTTCTGCCGAAAATGTCCACATCATCGGAAAAGCAGATATATTGACCGCATGTTGAACGCCGCTCGTCTCATACTACCTGACTCATAAGAGCAATGTTGAATAGTAGGCAAGAGATTCCATCACCTTGACAGGACCCCCTACAGGATTCGATAGCTATCCTCACAGAGCACTGTGATCCATCCATCGTAGCCTTGAGTAGTCGGATCAGGTTCCCCGGAATGATCTTCCATAGGTCTTGTCGGTTAACTGTATCATATACGGCTTTGAAATTGATAATTATATTATGCGTAAGGACTCTAAATTCACTGCACTTTTGGAGGATTTGCCGCATAGTGAATATTTGGTTCATTGTAGACCGTCCTTCGATGAAGCTGGCATGATAACTTCCCACGAATCTATTTGCTAGAGCCAACAGTCGCTGAGAGATGATTTGTGACAGTACTTTATAAATTTCATTAAGGACAGTGATCGCACAATAGTATTCGCAGTTCAGGCTGTCGCGCTTCTTGTAGATGGGGCAGATAACCCTATCTTCAACTCCTCCGGCTGTGGCTAGGTAGCCCTTATCCCGGCTATCAGTCGATGCAGGCAGATGCTAAACTTGTCTGATCCAATCGATTTATTCCTTTTCAGCGGCTTGATGGCATCCTTAAGGCCCTATGGGATCAAGTCCCTATCTCTTCGTTTCAAAGTTTTCAAAGCACAAAACTCAAATACTATTAGGACTTCAGGCGTGAAATTTTCAGGAATTGTCTGCCTCATTGGAACATACATTGGGTAGCAATTTCAGCGTTGTTTGTTTAGGTTTGTTTGTGATTTTTTGTGAAAATTAACCTAACCTATAAATCATATGGAAAAGGGACTCCCTTCAGTTTCATCTTAGCATCAACTATCATCGGGGTGATACATCTTCGTCATTTGCTGCATCGCCGACGGCACTTCCTTCGTTGTTCCGGTTCTCTTTCTGTGCTCCATTCAGATATTCATAGAAGCCTCCACTTTCAATCATCTCACAATCGTCCGTAAGAACACTCCCATCCTTATCCCGACACATTCCAGCTCACGGCTTGAAAACTCTGCGAGATGCGTTGAGTTTATGGTAGAACTTTCACGTTTCATATGAGCCGTGCAGCTGTTCTAGCTCATCGCACTTCTCCTTCTTCTGGCGGCACGTTTGCTGCCTGCTGCTGCCTTCCTCACTCTGACGGGTAGTTTGACGTAGCATAAGTGCCCGCGCTGCGTTCTTCTCTTCCAATACCTGCTGACATACCTCGTCAAACCACTTGTTCTGTCGGTTTCGTTGCTCGTATTCTAAGACGTTCTCGGCTAAGCTGCTGATAGCTGTTTTCCAGGCGTTCCAAAAGTTATCGAGAGTGAGATCACCCGCGACCTCCGACAGAGAAGTCTCGAGCGATTACGCGTAGCCTGCAGCGACGTCAGACTGCTTCAGTCGCTTGAGATTGTACCGTGCTGGGCGACGGTACCAAAAGTTGATCACTGCGGAGAGTTTAGGGCGCAGCTTAACTGTCACTAGGTAGTGGTCCAAATAGATGTTGGCACCTGAGATCTGATATTTGAAAAGTTCCTACTATCTATCAAAACGTGGTCGATTTTTGATTTCGTTTGTTTTGGTGACATCCAAATCTACTGTTGTAGAAGGCCTTGCTGGAAGAAGGTTCTGCCACATTTTTTGACTAGGCAAAGTCGATAAGTCCAATTCAACCAAGGGTGTTTATCAGTGCCTTGAATTTTCATAAAATACCCATGAGAAGTGAAAATGATTTTATCCCAGTGTAATGATGATGTTAACTTTCTCGGTTTTCATGATTACCGCTGTCACTTCTATGCCAACTGAATTTTGTTTGCTGCAATGAATGAAGTCGGCTCTATGTGCGGGTCAAAAATATGCTGTCACTGTTGTTTTGATCATCAATCGGTAAGCATGAATTTCATTTGATGAAAACTGAATATCATCTCTTGTGTTGAGATTTTTAATTATTAAGTGATTTTGAATCCTAATCCAAACATGGAACAACCAGGGCCGTCATCATCGTCCCAGAGGAATAGATGCTAGCAATTTTGTGCAAGAATACCCTGGACTAGGCTGCCCTTGCATTTTTCTGATCCCGACGGGTAATTGATATTCATTGTGGTTGATTGAATTTCGTTTCTGACATTTTGAAATTCGTTTTGAAAATGAACTTGTTTACATAAATGAATATCAAAGCATTTTGAAAATTGAACGTTCATTCTTCTGGTTACGTTAGTTGTCATGAGTTATCATTTGATTTTCGCATGGAACTTATAGGTAGTCAATGTTATGTTGCCTGAAAATCCACGTTTTTGAATCTAATTAAACTGTCCGCTAACACTATTCGGATGGGTAGAAATGTAAAACACACCGATTGAAGTCTAAACAGTAACTGAAGCTTTTGGTCCGCTTTATTCTTATTTATGTTTCGTAAAGTTCTCACCTTGCATTGATCGACAATGTTTTGATTGTGTTGGTGAGTGACTGACAGCACACCGTTAACTCTGAATACCCAGAATAGGGCAGATTAGTGTAATAATGAGCATGACTTTTACCAAGACTGGTGTTTACTCCTCTTCCTAGCAAATCTAAGCGTTGAAATCCTTAATGATGATTTTGATGTCATGGCTTGGGTCAGCGGTCGTATTTACGCTCCAGCTGCGCGTAGAATTCTACTTTGTAGAAGTAGAACAGTACTTTCGATGTGAAGGCTATGCACGATAATGATGCTGATATAGAAGAACAGGCACTTGATTCTCAACCTGCACATTCGGAGGATTATTGGCCACCACACAATCACTCGCTTTTGCATCTCACCCATCGCGATAACAGCTGTTCCTAGCTCGTAAGTATTGCTGCAGTTCTGATAGGCGGTATGACCATCCCGAAACGTACGCAACGTAGATCCTTTCCAGCACACCTCCTGCAGTGCTACGATGTCGAACTTGCGATTCTTCAATTCGTCGGAAAGCACGCGGGCACTTTCAAGAAAATTGAGGGATCGGCAGTTCCACGTCCCGAGTTTCCAATCGTTAGTCCTTATCCACAGCCTAGGTCCTTCCCTAGTAGCACACATGTTGCCAATAAGTTGAGATAACATAAATATGACTTGCCAAGTCATAATCAAGTTACTACAACTAATTATGGTCGTAGTGTGCTACTTGGGTTGCCGATTGCTCCGGTTCTAGCAATAGCAGGAAGGTAGCTCTGTCGCTCCTTACATGGATAAAAAATGTGGCTTTGAGCCGTCCTGACCTGGAAGCAAACGCTCAATTGTAGTTCGTTTAGCGTCACCCAGGCTGCAGCACAGAGGGGTGAACTACCTTATAGCACAGAGAACAGACATCCAAGCTGGAGTGCCCTCCGTATGTAAATTTCTGTAACTGCTATTTTAAAATTACAGCTCGTTTCCGTTAGTTTTGGAGAATCATATGTTGATGGCGCCACATGCGCAAGATTTGACTGTCTGTCAATTTTGGTTTGGTGAAACCTAGACTAGGCGGCGCGGATTTTCCAACGGTTTGCTTTTAAAAATTTACACAGTAAATTGGGAAACGAAATCAAGCCTGGATGTCTGTTCTCTGTGCATATAGTATCAAAACAATTTGATTTGAATAACTCCCGTTTTTCATAGTATCTTTTAGAGTGTATAAGAATTCATTTTGCAAGATGATCGTTATTCGAAACTTAGTGACCATTGTATTTTTTTAAGTACTTATAAACGTTTCAGTAAAATAACTACTAAACCTTACTTGAAATGTGTATGTAACTTTTTTTGGCTTTCCATTGCGAACTGAGACGCTTGAGTTTTGTCTATGAGCAGCTCCATTGATCAAAATCACCCTATCACGATTGGGTTTATGAGTCGGGTAAATTTAGTTTTTCAAACTTCGATAATTTCATCAAATTCTGA
>JASCZW010021365.1:0-10777 GCA_034211315.2 Aedes japonicus
ACATCCTGTGTGTCATTTTAAAAACAAGATTAATGGTTCAAACAAACGAAAACGGAAACGGAACAGCACACTGATAAAAAAACGCAATGATAATATCTATGTCTCATTATATCATTAGTTTTTCATTTAAATGCACCAAAACCTTAGCCTCAGTCTAAACATAACTACTCAATTTTGGCTTCCCACACTAAACTGTTCCGTTGGGTCCTTTTTTCGTATCGGGTATGTCTCTTAAGCCCTGATTCCGTATACTCGCCAACAATTGGTTTTCATGAAGCGGCAGGAGCTGCGATTGCAACCGAATTCGAATGTGATGTTGGACTCGCTTGCGAACCATATCACGGAGTGCCAGTTTGTCCCGAATGGCAGTACGACCTTAGATGCGTGACACAAGTGGGAAAAAGCTTTGATTGAGAAGGATGTCAGTCGTCTCGAGAAACTAGAGAGCACTTGTTGATTCTTTCTCTAGAAATGCCTGAACACGCAAGGTACGTAGGATTTATCTTAAAAATGGATTTCTGTCTGTCTGTCTGTCTGTCTGAACCTAATAGGCTCGAAAACTACTGAACCGATCAGCGTGAAATTTTGTATGAAAAAAGTTTTGGGGCCGGGGAAGGTTTTTATGATGTTTTGAGACTCCTCCCTTCTCTAGAAAGGGGGGCTTCCATACAAATGAAGCACAAATTTCTGCATAACTCGAGAACTGATCTAGCAAAGGAACCCAAATTAAGCATGTGGAAGGTTTTGGAGGCAATAAATGTTTATATGGTAGTCAGAGACCCCTCCCCTCTCTAAAAAGGGAGGCCCCATACAAATGAAACAGAATTTTCTGCATATCTCAAAAACTAATCAAGCAAATGGAACCAAATTTTGCATGTGGGGTTTTCTGGAAACAATTTTTTTTTCTATGGTGGTTTGAGACCCCTCCCCTCTCCTAGAAGGGGTGCTGTCATACAAATGAAACTAAAATTTCTCCATAACTCTAGATCTAATAAAGCAAATGGAACCAAATTTGGCATGCGGGGATTTTAAAGGCAATGATTGTTTCTACGATAGTATGAGAACCCTTCTCTCTCTCTGGGAGGGGGGGGGGTGTCATATAAATGAAACAAAAGTTTCTATATATCTCGAGAACTAATCAAATGGAACCAAATTTGGCATGTAGAGATTTTTGAAGGCAAGAAATATTTCTAAGGTGACTCTTCACCCCTCCGCCCTCTGTAAGAGGGGGGCTCTCATACAAATGAAACACACATTTGTGCATAACTCGAGAAATAATCAAGCATGATGAACCAAATTTGGCATCTGAAGGTTTTTGGAGGAGCGAAATGTATCTATAGAGGTTTGAGACTCCTCTGCCATCTGGAATTGGCCAAAGGGGGGGGGGAGGGGGGTCTTCCATACAAATGAAACACAAATTTCTGAATAACTCGAGAACTTATCAAGTTAATGGAACCAAACTTGGCGTGTGGAGTTTTTCGAAGGCAAGAAATGTTTCTATTGTGGTTTGAGAGTCCTCCGCTCACTGAAAGAGGGGTCTCTAATATATATGAAATACGAATTTTTGCATAACTCATTGTTTATTAAAGTCAACAGGTAAAATATTTGCCCCAATGACCGGCATCTTAAAACTAAAATCACAAAATTAAACAAACTGACAAAAAATACGTCTAAAACTACACTTATTTGTTTCTCTACGTACATTAAAATCAAATACTAGGTAACAACTATTAAAAAGACGACTCATGCTGCGCATTGGCTCATGGAGTCCATAGTTGGTTCTTGCCGCTGGAAGGCTCAGGAACGAATGTGCCCGTAGATTACGGCGGCGTATGTTGATGTCTAACATGCTGAGCAGTGAAGAACAATCAATGTTGCCTTGCAGGAGATCGCCAATAAAACAGGCTTTTGCCACGTTACGCCTTCCATCAAGTAGATGCAGGTTGATGAGCTGGCACCGACTGCTATAGCTGGGTAGATTGAACGGGTCTCTCCACCTGAGATTACGTAGGGCAAATCGAATGAATTTCCGCTGGATGGCCTCAACACGCTGGATTCCATTCTGGTAATAGGGAGACCAGACAACAGAACAATATTCCAGAATAGGGCGGACGATTGCGCAGTAAAGCGATTTCAAGCAGTAAACATCCTTAAATTTTTTGGCAAAACGGAACAGGAACCCTAACTGTGATGACGCCTTAGACACGACGTATGCTACGTGGTCTTTGAAAGTCACTTTGGAATCGATGAAAATCCCCAAGTCCTCAACCGTCGTTTCGCACTGCAGCTCAAGCCCTGCCAAAGCATAACTGAATTGGTAGAGTTCACGTTTACGGCCAAATGAAATCACCGAGCACTTGGACACATTCAATGTCATCCGGTTGATGCGACACCATTCAGCGAACGAACCCAGCTGTTGTTGCAGAAAAACGGCGTCTAGTGGATGCTTTATCGCGTAGAACAGCTTATAATCATCAGCGTATGAAAGTTTTAGGCATTTGAGGATGAGATTGACATCGTTCATGTAAAGCAGTAACAAAACGGCTCAAGGTGGCTGCCTTGGGGCACGCCGGACAAAACTGGAAATGGTGACGAAACGTGATCACCGATTCTGACGGACATACTACGATTGGTCAGGTAGGATCGCAGCCAGATAAGCAAGTTGTTGCTCATTCCTAATTTATCAAACTTGGCTATTGCTATCTGGTGATTCATTTTATCGAACGCAGCGGAAAGATCCGTGTAAATAGCATCTACTTGATTACCGTTTTCAAGCTGCTTGACCAAGAAAGAGGTGAAGCACGTCAAATTAGTGGATGTCGAACGTTTGGGAATAAATCCATGCTGATCCGGTGAAATATAGTGCGCGTAGCTCTGCACTAGCTTCCGAAGAATTATTATCTCAAACAATTTGGATACTGCACTTAATGCAGCTATGCCCCGGTAATTTGAGACCAGTCTCTTGCAACCTTTCTTAAACACTGGGAAAACATATGACTGTTTCCAACAGTTCGGAAATATGCCAGTGGACAAAGAAAGATTGAACACCTTTACTAACGGAGACGCAAGCATTTCCACGCACCGTTTCAGTACAAGCGATGGAATACCGTCCGGACCACATCCCGTTGAGGACTTCAATTCCTTGCCAGCTGCAATAACCATGTCATTGGTGATGGCGTAATGCATTCCGGAGGCAGGAAGACGGGGCACATTACTGGTGGCGAGCGCGATATCCTGCGGGTCGAGCAGCTCGTCGGAGAAAACGTTGCTGAATTGGGAACGGAAAATATCGGCAATACCGGCGACGCAATCAGCTTCAAGCACACCATCCGTCATCGTGGAGGGTAAACCGACTTCCTTTCGCTGATCATTGACGTGACGCCAAAAATTTTTCGGGTTGACTTAAAGTTGTTTTGTAGACGGTCTTGATAAGCGTTATAAAGATGATCGTTTAATTGCTTGTACTCAGCGTTCGCTTTCACGTAACACGATTTTGTAGAATCGGTGCGATATTTGCTGTGTCGTCTAAGAGCTGCCTGCTTCACTCTTTTTAGGCGCTTGAGAGCGGAATTCGACCAAGCTGGTTTAGGTGATTGATGTTTCATCCTCACTGGAACAAACTGATCGATGGCATATAGCAGTACACCAGACAATGTCGATGCAGCGAGGTTGACGTCAGAAGCATCGAGGATCTCATCCCAGTCAACAAGTCCTAAGAAATCGTTCATTCCGCTGAAATCAGCCTTACTGAAATCATAAAAACACTTTCAGAGGAATCACGGAAGCAACACAATGGATTTACTGCAAATTTCATAACTAAAGGTGGATGATGCCGACAGATTTTAACTAGCGGTGCTGGTGCTTCAATAACTGTGCAATCCTTACACAGATCGTCACTAATAAAGCACAGATCAAGCATGCGATTATTCTCGTTTTGAACGCCAGTCAGTTGCCTGAGCTGAGCGGTACTATACGAATCAAGCAGTTCTCGTGATGTCATGCCAATCGTAGATCGAGAAACGATAGGAAAGTAGTGCCCAAGAGAATTTTGCTGCCAGTAAATCGTACCCAGGTTGAAATTGCCGAGAATGATCACTTTGTCCCTCGGATTCAACTGCGAAATGACCCAGTTCAGCGAGTCAAGATGCTTTTCGATAAGAATCGCGTCATTTACTCGGTCGGGAGGAAAGTAAATCACGTAAACGTAGAGCGATGCATCGTCAGTAGCCAATGCAGCCCATATTTGCTCTGCCGATGAGCTATTGGGAGGATCGACCGAACGGGATTTGAATCTCGAATGAACAGCTAGCAGAACACCGCCACCGATACTCTTGTTGCTGTTAGAAGGTGACAAGATCTGTCGATAAACTGTGTAGGAATCGTCAAAGAGTTGATTCGTCGTAGTGTTTCCGTTAAGCCAGGTCTCGGTGAGAGCGTAAATGTCATAGCAACCATCACTAAGGGCCAATTGATACTCGGCTAGAGAACTATTTATCCCACCAACATTTTGGTAGTACACCAGGACACTCGAAGTAGCAGCTTGTCTTGGTCCTCGGTGGCAGTCATGGGAGCTGCAGCTCCCTGCGTAACGGTTTGTCTCGTTATCTCAGATGGATGAGCGCCTGATTGATCGGCTGCAGAGCGAAGCTGATGGTAGTTGCTAGAATGAGTGGTTTCGATCAGACTCTGGACATTCGATGAAATAAAGGAATACTCGCCGGGTAGAGGTTGCTGGAAGACCCTTTCACCACATTCGACCACAGGACCAGGACGACTATGTAGAACGACGGCAGCGTGTGGCAGGACTGGGTCAAAGGGCTCAAGGGCTTCCAAGGGCTTCCTACGGCGCGTCCTGGTGTCCGGAGCGGCTGACAGTCTGATCTGGGTATCTCGTAGCGATTGACTACATCATTACTGTCCATTTGTTTATCTAGTTGGGGTGCACTCGAGCTATGATTGGCAGCATCAAAGACCGTATCGCTAGCACAGGAACGTCTGAATTGCGACGGCTCGACTGAGCTAGGCGTCCGGCGTTCCGGGTCCAATGACGGTGAGCTCGGTTGATAAGTGAAATTGCGCGAACATGATGTTTGGTTCGAAGCACTGAAAGCCAAAGAAGCATCACGAAACGAATCGTTTGGAAAAGCAGCGTACTTGCCTGCGGTAGAGGTTCGGAAGATCCCGTCTCCCAACTCAAACACAGGGCCGGAACGGCTGTTGTTCGCTGGCGGGATGGGCTCGACTGCAATGAGAGGGATAGGGACTTCCTTGGACTTCTGGCAAGTGTGCGTTCCGGTGTAGAGCATGATGACAGTTGGTGGTCGCATCCGAAACTATCCCAAATAGGCACGATAGAAGAAGCACTGGAACACGAAAACTCATCAGGCAGAGAATTGTTACAAATCGATGCATACTTGCCTGAGTGAGGAGTTTGGGAAACCCTTCCACCGAACTCGACCACAGGGCCAGAACGACTCTGATGGCAGGAGATGGAACGGCTTTGGTGGCAGGAAACAGCTGGCGCGACTGGGTCGAGTGGTTTGGGGTCTCCCATAATGCGACAGGCAGTGCGTTCTGGGATGATTGCAGCAACGGTGAGGGCATCGGAGGTTCGTTTCGTAGGCAGCTAAAGCAGCGATGAGGTCTATTGTTAAGATTCGGTACTATACCTTCGTCATCTGTAGGTTGAGTTTGTCACTGTTCCGGTCCATTCCGGGCGATTTTGGTAACTTTCTTCGACCGAGAATCATCGAACTCGCGGAATTGAATACTTTCCGGCCACGATTCGCAGGAAAGGGCCACATCCCTTTTATTGTGCTTGACACCGACTTTAAAGGAAACATAGTTTAACGTCGACGGATCTATTCCTTTGGGAACCAGTTTTATAACCCGTGGTTTCTCATGTGTCTCCAAACACAAACACTCAGAGACGAGAGATGAAATTTCGTCATTCGTAGTACTGGGATGAAAGCAGATCGTCATTTAGGTCAACGGTTTTGACTGAATCGATAGGAGCTTTTTTTCCGCGAAGTATTGGTTTATTCTCAGAGCTGGACGAAGTACGGCGACGCTTTGGGGTGCCACGAACAGAATCAATGCGATCATTTCTTGGCCAGCGTGGAGTTGAGCTGGCTGGAATCTTCGAATCAACTTTGACTGCCAGAGCAGTAACAACTGAATTCAATTTAGCAATATCATCCTTTATCGAGTCTACTGCATTCGTCGTCAAAGTTGTTTCATTGACGTTTCGGCTTACAATATTTCGAAAGTGGCCGTTTGAAAAAAGCACCGCACACTGATCGCACATCCAGAAAACATTGTTTGCGTACAAACCAAGTTGATCGAGAAGCTCGACATCAACTTTTACGCAAATTACGTGGAATGTATCGCCACAGAATCCACGACAAACGATGCGTTCGGAATCCAAAACAGTTTTAAGACACTTTTTGCAGGCCATGATATTAATATTCGTTGTTTCTGGAAACCGCCTTTGAGTATGCAACCCAGCAATAGCGTAAGGAACAGCACAACGGGGACGGTTTTAGCTCGATGTGACGGACAATGGGTTTGTTGTTCGTCAGCAGATAATGGGTTGGGAAGCGACGGAGATGCGACTAGGCGGTAAATCACACAGCACAATAAATTAAAATAGATTTTTTACGCGATTATGCACTGGACGTGAAAAAAAAAACTTAATTCCGTAATGAACGATAAAATAATAAATTAAATGACACTAAATACGACACAGAAAAACTTATTTAACACGGGTAAAAATATGATTTAGCGGCGAAGTAAAAATAATCCTTGTTATCGTTGCGAGTATACACACGTAACTCAAGAACAAATCAAGCAAATGGAACCAAATTTGGCAAATGGAGGTTTTTGAAGGAAACAAATGTTTCTAAGGTGGTTTGAGACCCCTCCGCCCTCTGAAAGGGGAGACTTCCATAAAAATGAAACATAATTTTTAGCATAACTCGAGATGTAGAAGGAGATGTTCGCTCATCACCATGAGGCACCAAGAGTGAACAACAATGTTTTTGGCTAGAATGAAAGATGTGAAGAGAAAGTGTTGAAAGGTCCGTCAGAGTGCGGCAGGTAGGAAAATTAACAGATGTTTTTGAAAATTCGAGCGAAAGGGCATGTATCCAATGGTACTCGAACCATGGACGTCAATCTTTGCCTAACATCCCACTGCGGGGTAGGTTTTTTTTTTTTTTTTTTTTTTTTAACTCTTTATTTATTCCAAATTATACATTGTTTTACATTCATATATTATCGTAGGTGATCCTGCTAAGTAATTAACATTTCAACCTTATATGCTATCATTAATATCTAATTGTGTTAATATTATTTTTACTTTGTCTATTCAGAATTTTTAACAGGGTTTATTTTGCCTGTGTGTCAGAATTACAGTTGATTTCTTAAAACTAGTTCTTATCTATAGAGAGAATTGATCATTGCAATTGAAGATTGCAATGATTTTTGTTTAAAATTATGAATTATTTTGTTGGACATTTGTTGGTGGCAGCTTCAAAATCATTTTCAGAACTTTGTTCTGAATCCTTTGAAGTGCTTTTTTCCTAGTTGCGCAACAACTAGACCATATTGGCACAGCATAAAGCATGGCCGGTCTAAAAATTTGTTTGAATATTAGAAGTTTGTTCTTTAAACAAAGTTTGGATTTTCTGTTTATAAGAGGATACAAACATCTTATGTACTTATTACATTTGGCTTGAATGCCCTCAATGTGATCTTTAAAAGTTAATTTTGATCAAGTATCAGTCCAAGATATTTTACTTGACTTGACCAAGAAATTGGAACTCCGTTCATAGTGACTATATGACTATTACTTGGTTTCAAAAATGCAGCTCTAGGCTTGTGGGAATATTATAAGTTGAGATTTGGAAGCATTAGGAGAAATCTTCCATTTTTGAAAATAATCTGTAAAAATATCCAAGCTTTTTTGTAGCCTCCTGGATATAACACGAAGACTTTTTCCTTTAGCGGAAATGCCTGTGTCATCAGCAAAGCAAGATTTTTGACACCCCTGAGGTAAATCAGGAGATCTGAAGTGAAAATGTTATATAGTATTGGCCCAAGTATGCTACCTTGAGGAACACCAGCTCTAATGGGCAATTGAACAGATTTAGAATTCTGATAATTTACTTGCAAAGTTCTATCAGTTAAGTAGTTTTGAACTAATTTCATGATATAAAGCGGAAAATTAAACTTCTTAGTTTCGCAATCAAACCTTCATGCCAAACACTGTCGAATGCTTTTTCTATGTCAAGAAGAGCAACTCCAGTGGAGCAGCCTTCAGCTTTGTTTGAACGAATTAAATTTGTTACTCTCAAAAGTTGATGCGTAGTTGAATGCCCATGGCGAAAACCAAACTGTTCATCAGCAAAAATTGAGTTTGAATTGATATGAAGCATCATTCTATTCAAAATTATTTTTTCAAAAGCTTACTTATTGAAGAAAGCAAACTGATCGGTCGGTAGCTAGAAGCTTCAGCCGGATTTTTGTCTGGCTTCAAAATTGGTACGACTTTGCATTTTTCCATTTATCTGAGAAAGTATGCTAGATGAAAACATCTGTTAAATAGTTTTACCAAGAAAGACAAAGTACTCTCAGGAGTTTTTTATGAGGATATAGAAAATTCCATCATCACCTGGTGCTTTCATATTTTGAAATTTTTTAGTTATAGTTCTTACTTCATCCAAATCGGTTCCCCAGGAATCATCAAAAATATTTTCTTGAGAGAAAATATTCAGATACTCCCTGAAACCGATTCCTCAATAGGACTAGTAAGTCCCAAACTGAAATTATGGGAACTCTCAAACTGTTTAACAAGTTTTTGAGCCTTTTCCGCATTTGTGAGCAAAATTTTATCACCTTCCTTAAGTGCTGGTATAGGCTTTTGAGGTTTTTTCGAGACTTTAGAGAGTTTCCAGAAAGGTTTGGAACTCGGATCTAATTTTGACACATTATTTTCGAAGTTTTTGTTCCTCAGGGCAGAGAAGCGTTTTTTAATTTGCTTTTGTAAATCTCGCCATATGACTTTCATAACGGGATCACGTGTTCGTTGATATTGACCCCTACGTACATTTTTCAGACGAATCAACAGCTGAAGATCGTCATCAATTATAACTGAATCGAATTTAACCTCGCATTTAGGCACTGAAGCTGCTCTTGCTCTAACTATTGAAAAAGCCAGAGATTCAAGAGCATTGTTAATTTCATCTCTTGTTTGCTATGGAACATTAGGATCAAAGTTGTATTCCATAAATGTTTGATATTGATCCCAATCAGCTCTATGGTAGTTGAAAGTAGAACTGATGGAATTAGAAATGATTTCTTGAGATATTTCGAATGTAACTGGAAGGTGATCAGATCGAAAGTCAGCATGGGTAATCAATTGGCTACAAAGTTGACATGAATCAGTTAAGACCAAATCAATAGTTGAGGGGTTTCTTGCAGAAGAAAAGCAAGTTGGGCTGTTTGGATATTGTATAGTATAATAACCCGCAGAACAATTATCAAATAGTATATTACCATTGGAATTGCTTTGAGCATTATTCCATGAACGGTGTTTTGCATTAAAATCACCAATAATGAAGAATTTAGACCTATGACGGGTAAGTTTCTGAAGGTCACCCTTAAGCCAGTTCTTTTGCTGGCCAGTGCATTGGAAAGGCAAATAGGCAGCTATAAAAGTAAATTGGCCAAATTTTGTTTCAACTGAAATCCCCAAAGTTTCAAAACTTTGGTTTCAAATGAAGAAAGAATGTGATGTTTGATTCGCCTATGGACAATGATGGCAACGCCACCACCAGCTCCATTAAGGCGATCATTGCGGTAGACAAAATAATTTGGATCTCTTTTGACCTTATGGGCAGGTTTGAGATAAGTTTCAGTTATAACAGAAATGTGCACGTTATGAACTCTTAAAAAATTAAATAGCTCGTCCTCGTTATCTCTGATGGATCGAGCATTCCAATTCAAAATATTTAATGACTTAAAATCCATTACTGAATTTCAATGTCATGACAATATTATTGGCAAATTTAATACCAGTTTGAATAGCATCAAACATGGAATTAGTTTTAAGCATATCGGTTATCATATCGATTAACGATTGCTGTAAAAATGCTAATTTAGGAGCGGATATGCTACCTAAATCGAATTCATCAGAAGTCCCGTGGGAATTTTGGTTAGAAGTTCCGTGGGAATTTTGGTTTTGGTTCCTACCCGCTGCAACGGAAGCATAGGTAGGTCCATTTACATGTTGAACATTGTTAACAACACGCGGGGTAGGTTGTAGCGACGGAACAAGTCCGCCACTTCAACAGGCAAAAATTGACGCATGGAAAGACGCTCATGTACCACTGTGGCTTGTATAGTTTATTCTTAGCGATCTATTGTGTGCACTCTGTTTACTGCTGCGCACATGGGAGAGGAACTCTCTCCTTTTTTGGGTTTGTTTTGATTCGCACCGACTGACGATCACTAAAGTTTTTCTCGTCGTCTCCAACGTAGAGACCTCGGAGAGAAACATCGTGAAGCGATGCGATACTGGTCCCCACTAGTGATCCTCAGAGTACAGAGATATGCGGAAATTCAATCCGACGGTTTGGCAACGGTGTTCGTTTGTTTACAAAAGCTGCTTACACTTCAGCAGAGTAAAATGTTACAGCTTTGTGCGTGACTTCGTTGTTGTCAGCTTTTATTGTTAACATTTATAACGTGCAAGTAATTTGTTTATTATATATTT